>CAJNYU010001570.1:248831-466877 GCA_905331475.1 Rotaria socialis | reverse complement strand
CCCCCCCCCAGAGACACTACCTTGCATTACAGATATTAGCAAGCATGCAAAAACTAAATAAGAATTTTTTCTACCGATCGATTTTTGCAGCAAATTTCGTACCACGCGTTATATATAAGTAAATTAGGCGAAAAATCATGTGAGTTCCACATTTTAGCCCCAAAGGTGCTGCGCTAACAAGCTTTTTAACATACGTATCATCCATTCGATTGTTATTGCGAGCGTGTTCTTTGTCCATTGGAAGATTCTTATTTTGATTTTCATCGGTTGTGATATCTGTTACTGATGTGTGAATGGTTGGCAATGGAATATTCGATTCAATTTGTGTAAGAAATGTAACAAGTGAACGTAGAGTTTTTTCATTATCATCGTATTGCTTTTTTAGTATTGATTTTGATGGAAGAAGAGACTTTTTTGAATTAACAGTTGGTCGTTTTGACCGTTGTTTTTTAGTTGACAATATTTCATTGTGTTGATTATTACTAAACCCATGATCACCGAATATAGTGCCTACAAGACGTTTTAATAATGGCTTCTGTTCTTCATTGATGCGCGAATAGCAAGGGCCTCGTTTGTTCGTAATACTACTTTTTATACCAGATACTTTCGTTTGTTTAGGCACTGTTAATAAATCTGTATGATTACATTCGTTATTGATTAGTTCAGTTTTTGTGGGGGGCAAATCCAATGAATTGGTTGTATGCTTTATTTTAGATTTCAAAATATTTTTATTTATTATTGTTGATGAACAGTCGATTGAATTCTGATCATGTTCATCGTTATTGAGGGATACATTTGAATTTGTTTTATTCGATAGATTATCACTAGATATCGATTGATTAGTATTAGAATAAATTCGAGGTAAACAGGAACGAAATACTGTCGTCATTATTTTATGTAATAAGAGGAAAAATAAGATTTTGTTTTTCAAATCAAATTTATCTTTTAAGATAAATTCAAACTTGTCTACAAAATTTTGAAAAAGGCGCTTTTAAAATGTTCATCTTTTTGATCTTATTTTAGATGACTGATATGAATCTCTATCCAGATTTGAATATGGATTTTCGATCCAATCATCGGCGACAATCTCCAGGTATAAATTTGAATTCACCTATAAATCCTCAACGACCTCGACTTCCATCACATATTGCTGATGAAATTTCACGTTCAACTACATCGGACAGTTCATTCATGAATACGACTCATGATAATTTAGCATCGCCATTACGACAAAAAATGTCATTACCATCGTTTCTTCAAAGTCCAGCACGTCTTCTAGAACAATTACCTGCGTCACCAGCTAGCCTTTTACTAAGTCCTCTAGTTAAACAAAGTGACAATGAACAATCACCATTTTTCTTAAACAATAAGGACGAAACAAATTTAATTGAACAAGTCGATCATTATTTCATTCGACGTCGACAATATTTACAACATAATATTGATGTTTCACTTAATATTAGTAGATGGGTACTTGAAAATCTCATTTTCTACTCAGTTGAAACACTTAGGTATGTATGAAAAATGCTATCGTGGATTAGTTCGATGAGTTCACTGCTTGATAATAGTTATTCATCAAAGCTGAAAATTTTAGCAAGTGAAATTCAATATCGCGTAGATTTGAAAGAAATATGATTCGCACTTAATTTATTGAATGAAACGATTAGAAGGACCTCTATGGGATTAACATACAATATTGTTGCAAATCATAGAGAGATTATTTAAATACAATAAGGACGAATTTCATATAGTGTATATCTTTCCGTGGCCATTGTTTTATTGATCGACCAGCGGTTTTCTGATTTCGATAGGCATTCAATTAAATGAGACAATCACGAAGATATTTTAATTTAATTTCGATAAATCAAAGTTGATAAAATAGTTGAAATATTAACTATGATTGCCATTCGGAGACACATGCACTTGACGTTTATATATTAATATTCTTCCTTTTATACCGTAATACTGGTTTTCAACTATTTTAAATATTAGATTTACACGATTTATTATTATTATCAACTATTTCATCATAGTTATTTTCAGTATATTTAAGATTTCGACAGAAGTTTCTTTGATTATATCCAAGTTGCACGGTTTATTTTGAGTAATATTATAAGATCTAAAAATACAACTCATTTTCTAGACGTCAAGCTCAACTGCAAAGTGAATCATCGTGTGCTTATTTAACGCCATTATCGGCTATTCGAATGATTTATACTATGAAATATCAACAAGGAAGTGGCGTATTATGGAAAGGTTGTTTCAGTTCTCTCATACTAACAGCAACTGAAACAATGTCAAATAATTTCATCGATGAAATAGCTCCATTAGATAATCCACTATTGAGAATAAAACATATACTTTTAAAAGCTATTAGTTCATTTCTACTTATTCCAGTGTATTCTGTTCATCTTCTTCGATCTATTCAGTCGGATTTAACAATTGTTAATCATTGGTCACCATTGACCATTTTCATTGAACCATTTCAACGTATACTCGGAATTAAAACTGGTTTTTATGCACGTGCACTACCATTATGGTATTTAATATCATTAAGTTTACCTTATTTTGTCGGACGGCATGCATTGCAATATTTTCTTGGTTGTCGTTTTTTAAAAGCTCGAGAAAAAACTCTTCTTAACAAGGATCAATCAATGAATATAAATAAAAATCAATTTGAAACAGTCGATGATATCGAATGTCAACTTATTGATACAATACCAAATCTAGTCGATCGATCATTTTTACGTATAGAAGCAAATATATTATCTGTTTTTCTATCCAATTTTCTACTCTATCCATATGAAACTGTACTGAATCGTTTATTTGTACAAGGAACACGAACAATTGTGGACGATCTCGATAAAGCAGGCGTTGGTTGTACTGCAATCAATACACGTTATTTAGGTTTATTCGATTGTTGTCGAACAATATTTGAAACTGAAGGAAGATGTGGACGTGGTTTTTTCAAAGGTATTGGCTTCTTAATACTGAAATTTGGTTTAATTTATGCCAGTGCGCAATGTTTAAAACTTCTTATTGAACGACTAGCAATTATATATACACAAAACACAAGTGAATTAAGTAAATTCCATCATTATGTTATATCAAAACAACAACAAGAACCACAAGACTTTGAAAGCGAAACAAGTTAAAGAAGCCACAGAAAGTGACTTGAACAATGTTTATTTAAAAAAGAAAACAGTTCTCTCCTTTCGTTCATTGTTGTAAATTAGATTGTTGAAGAAGAAAATGTGTCATTTTTAATACTCGTCTTTGTGTGTGTGTGTGTGTGTGTGTGTGTGTGTGTCTATACTTATGCAGAGTTTTATATGAAAATATATATTGGAGCAAATGAAAGAATAAACCGATCACAATATTCATTCATGTATGATGCGATAGAGCTCGCCAAACGTGTCACGAATGAATAGTTTTCAATTCGACTGGTCACTGACTGATGAATAAAAAAACGTTTAGTCTGAAAGCATACACTTCTTGACACTTCTATAAATCTAATTGTTTTGTTTTTAGGAAAAAGACAGAACCAAATATTATGACTAAGAAAAATCAGTAAATCAAAAGTTAAAACCTTCCCTTGTTTCCTTTGGTGGCTGAGAAAACTCAGCGTTTATTTCTTTGAAGAGCGAAATCTAATAAAACAATAAAAAAAAATTGTGCAGATTTAACAGTTATTGTTTTTGCTTGTGCTTGTGGTACTAATTGAAAGTCTCATCAAAACTCAGAATCATGAACCTCTTGGTAACCATGAGAAAACCCTTATCTAGATCCAAAAGACTTCTTCGCCACGAACACATTTTAAATACCCGGAAATTATCGTTCTGAAAAAATTCTGAGGCACACCATATTACTTATAAGAATGCCTAGAAAATCAAATCAAATTGTCACACCCACAAACCACTTTTTGAAGTCTAGAAAAGCGAACATTGTGATATGTTGAATCGTTATCACAGAACATATAGGACTAGTATAATGTGGTTGACAATTATCTATCTCTATTAAAGCTACCATAAAAAAAACATTTTTATCGTCCGAAATCAAAATTTTCTTGAAATAAGACAATTATCAAAAGATAGATGTATAAGAGATTTAATTCGAATATACGTAATTTGGACGAGTTTTTCTATGCTACGCATTCATAATTGACGCCAAAACGAGGTAGATTATATTTGACATTCTATAATGTCCCTATTCAATAGCTGACTCTCTAGATGAGATTACTTTTAACGCATATACTTATTTTTATAAATAATACAAGATCTGTTTAATCAGGCATCTGCTCATGCTCATTAACTTATTAATAAAAGCGATGATGAAAAAATATATTTTCACTTACATGAGGATATATTAAAAACTTCCTATTGAAAGCCACTTATTCTGATTGGAAAAGTCAATTTTATGCTTGACTAGTACATCGCATACTTTAATAATGTATAGTCGCTGAAGATAAATATTTTAGGGACGCACCAAAGATAGTAGTATATTTCAGTGAGGAAAATTTTATAATATAGCATGGGTTGTGTTTTATGCTTTGATAGATCTGTTCAATTATTAAACTCTTAACATTTGTATTGTTGCATTCAATTGTCTTCATATTTGAATAATATATTTCACGATGAATCTATCGTATCAAAATACAGCACACAGCGAATGAATGTTTGAGCATATGTCCTTTGCTTCAAACAATTGTGTCTTTTGGTGATAGTGGTCGTTCTGTACTACATAGGAAACTGTGGAATGAAAATAGTGGATTAACTTCTACTCATCATCATCATCCCAAACGCTACTTATTGAAAGATCATAGTCATAGATTTTAAATAATTTTGTTTTAAATCCACTATCGTCATATTACAAGCATCATTGATGCAACTATTTCTAAAAACTAATAGCTACTCCAGTATTGATGACTTCGGTCGCTAGAAAATACTCCGATTTTTCCGCAATTCAGCTCCAATTTCTGTAGGAGATTCACGAAATTGGAGCGAACTGTTTTGAATGAGATATCCCTTGAATCCACGGACAACTTTCTGCTCAGCCAGGCAACTTTTATTTTCTTAAAAGGTTGCATTAGTTTAAAGTGTAGGCCTTTCATAATGGGGAAAAGGTCTGGAAAAAACCTTTTTCATTTTCAAAGCGTATATTTCTTAACATCATTGTCTTGAAGATCACTTTTGAAAAAAAAACTTCTTTTTTTGAAAGTGTCAATAGTGTAAGTTTTCTCATATGGAAAATGCTTTTTAAACGCTTTAATTTCAGTGAGCGTTGATTACTACTGCGTTCGAATTTCATCAGCAGCTATTTTTTCCTGGCAAAACTCATTCTTTGGCGTCTCCTTGAAATTAATTATTGTGCTTGTTCTACGATAGTATTCTATGTGTGAAATTCAGATTGTACTTGTTTCATTTTACACTTTGCATACTAATTAAAATTGTTCAAATGTTTCATTGAGATTTTATAGATAATTAAATAAAAATAAATAGACTAGGTTCACAATTGAGTGTATGTGATTAAAATAAAAGATATTGCATCAATCGCACGAAAAATCTTTAGTGAATATTGATTTATTAGGTGTCGTAGCAAAAACAACCGAATAAATCTGATTATTGTTAGATGACGAGCACGTCTCGTCTTTTATAGGACTACAGAAATTATTATGACATTTTTGGTTACGATAATTCTAATTTATGGGTCGATATCTAAAGTGAAAACATTTCGTGATCTCTACTCGCGGGATTGACAAGATATATAACGATGCCTTTGATCAATATTTAATCACTTTTTCTCGTTCATCACTTAAGTGAATATAGTCATCTCGATCAGGTCATTGTTCGTCTATTGTTTCAAAGACATTTCTTTATTCACAGTCACAATGTCATCATAAGCAAAACAGACCAGTATTCGAGGTAAGTACTTCGACAACACAGAATCCATCTTTTATAATTGAAATTCGATACATGTTTAAGTATATAAATATATACAACAAATTGCGCTATTCATTATGAAAATCAGTATCTCTCAGAAGAATAAATGTTACCATTCTATATTAAATTCAGAGCTCGAAATATTCATGTATAAGATGATTCGGCTGTTTTTTCGAGAAGTATGTTGCAGCATATTTTGTTTTTAATTGAAAACTAATAGCACTTTTTTGAAAAACTTGTTCATAGATAAACTATTCTATTTTTTCTATTAATTTCTTCTTATAGTTGCATATTTTCTAAAATAATTGATTCCATACTATTCTCAAATCGGCCACTAATAATCAGCCGAAGTCTGATGCCTTTTCATGATTGAAACCATTGAGTTCTTTTAATTCAAAAAATACACGATCGCATTAACAATGCAAGATTTATACTGTAATAATTTAATTTTAGTAAGAAAAAAGTAGAGTCCATCGACACTTCTAGAACTCCATTGTGTTCTTAATGTAAGATCCAATGTATAGAAAATTAGTGAACATTTTTGTCATGTTTTCATTTATAGCTCCGCTTATTATTTCTGCTATTCAAAAGTCACGTAAACCATGTTTCTATTAAATTATGAAAATATACTAAGAGGTTGGATGCATTAAACTGAGGTCATAGAAGCAAACGAAGATGATGATAGTCTTTACGTTGATTGAGAGTTTGAAGCCCAGAAATTTGTATTTCGCTAATTGGAATCAAAAAACATGCAAATGTTTTATGTCGTTTTTCATCCTGTCGGCTAATTATAATTACTCGATCATCATATCTCAATGAGCGAGCTAAAGCCGACTATCTTTTACTAATGATGTTTTCGACCGAATTTGAGCTCGATTGAAGATAAATCTACTTAGAGAAAACAACAGAATCTTCAATACTGAAATTTGCCCTTCTACTACAAACTAAAATTAGAGCATCAAAGCTTATACGAATTGCTAGACTATGCATCTTTACGCACGAGTGAGTATGCAATCTAATCAAATAGCGTCAATAACAGAATCAGAATAGAAAATTCTAAAAGGTTTAATATGCAAAAGTGTGTTGTTCCATATTTTATCGAATACAATCTAAATAATGCACGTTTTGAATAAGTGCTGTTTACGGTAGGTAGAATCACAACGTCGGATGATAGTTATGAATAAAACAATGCTAAATTAATTGTACCGAACAAATGTTCAATGAAAAAAAAACATTTTCCGAATCTATTTCAAGGAGATAGAGTAAAATATAAGCATCAAATCAAGAGAATCGACATTGACATAAAAAAAAAAGAGAAACAACACATTCACTCTTTTATTTAAACAATCTTTAGAATTCGTTAGTCATCAAATCCCACGCATTTATTTTCCGATGAATTTTATATTACGTCTTACGAGTTATCATTGAGCAAATAAGAAAATCAATATTCCAAAAAACGAAATCCATAAAAATTATCGTTCATCAATTTACATATATATAGCATCGCATAAGAAGAATGCTGAAATTCTCTTTCGATATAAAGCAATCAGTAGATCGCATCTATCGTTGGAAACTTGTTGACGTAGCCCGCCGACAATTAAGTAATATTTAGTTTTATTTCGTCATTCGATTTTGTTATTAAATTTATTCTAACGATATTTGCTTAAAACAATTATCGTATGAATAAAAATCCGAATTATAAAATAGTAACAGTCATTGCAAAGGACAGATGATGTTTCAAACTTCGGTTGATGACACTCTAACATCTAAATGGCAATATGAAATCAACTAATATTACATTTATTTTTCTTCTAAATCATCCATTAACGTTGACAATAAATCAAATAAATATTCAAATGAGATATCGCATTGCTGCTCTCTTTTTTTCTTGGTCATCAATATTCCATAAATGAAAAATTAGAATACTCAATTTATAGAGGAAAGATTTTTGTTATTTTTTTTTTCAAATCTTAACATAAAAGTAGTTAATTGATTGACATTGATAAGAACATGTTCAATTACGAACAAATAAGTAAATATTTTTTCAAAAATAAAACAGCAAATTTCTTTTTACCGAAATATGCGCACCAATAGACGTATTAAATAACAATGTAGATCTCTAAAACAAATTGTCTGATCCGATTACAAATAGGAAAAAAATAGATTCTTCCTGAGAAAATTCTTCACATTCAGCCTGAATTTCTTAGTAGAAATTATACAACAAAAAATAAAGAAGTGAGCATCCTACGTTCAATCTTTTTTTTCCTCGACCGTGTTTTATAGAGAAAAAAAAAGTCATAATTATATTGACTTAGTTTTGTAATCATAACTTCGTCTGATATCTTTTTTTTCTTAAAATAAAATGTGCTGCATGTTTGACATCATTATTATTATTACTATTATTATTATCATCTTTTTTTCTCTCTTCCTTTCCTTTTCTTGATCACTATTATTCTTTTCTTATGTTCACCATAAAATTAAAATAATCGACGTTCTATGAAAGCAAAACAAAAAAATGATGATTCAATTCAATAAAATGTGACCAGCGAGAATCAAAAATATTTGCCAACTGAACTATTCGTTATAGAAATCGAGAAAACGAAACAAACGATATAAAAATATTTTGGTTGTAGGGTTTTTTTATTTGTCTATATTCTTATTCGTTGAAGCGAAAAATTATATTTTCAGTATATCTGTTTCGGCAAGTTTTTCTTGATTAAATCTGATGGTAACACACACGGGTGCTTTCTGGATACAATTGTGTTTCGATCAAAAAGGATAAAAGCATATGAATGTGAAAAAAAGTTTAATCTCGCACGACTAAGCATAATAGATAAAAAATAGATGGATATAGACAAACTCATCAACCATAATGAATTGCATGAATTATTTTAATTATTTTATAATTCTATACAAAACAGCAGCATATATGAAGTTGCATTTTTTTTCTTCTTTTTTTCTCTACACCGAGAAAATAATTTTTAGGATGTTAGTCTTTATGGAATAGCTCATTTGGGCGTGGAACGTCTCTGTACAATCATCATTATCATTATCAGATGGCTTCGAACACTATAATTAGTGAGGATTTTCCGTTTCCTGTAGTCACTATTTCCTCATCTGGAAATTAACTATGTCAATGAATGATAAGAAAGACATTTGTCTAAGTATTGTATCTGGGTCTTGACTTTTCATCATGCAATCCAACAGAGTGATAGGTAAGACTTAGAGATGTTTTTACTCTAATTGATGATCAGACATTGAATGAACAAACTTTCCTGCTGCTATTCCAATTAGCATACTTATATCTGACATGGCATACGATCAGTTTTACCAAAAAAAAACTCAAAGAAAAAAGGCTCATTTTTCTCGTCTCATTTCTCTTTTTATATTTCTCATAGTAAGAAAACCATTCAAATATGAATATACAGACAGTTTTATATTGATAATCAACAATGATTTTCTCGACTTTTTGGCAATTTATATTCGAGTGATTTTTTTTCTTTTCCTTACTACCAAGTGTGTATCCGTTCGGAGTTTTGAATTGTTATTCTTGCCCGCCATTATAAATCGTCAATGGCGGAAATCTTGCACATTCAATTAAAAACTCTACTTCATGAATCAAAGCAAGAAAAGAAAAGGAGAAAGAGTGGCAGTCGCACATTTGTATATATATATATATATTTATAGAAATCATCAATTAACCATTTGCACCTATGTTTGCCGTCGTCATTGTCGTCGAACAAAGACAAACTCTCGGCCAGTCGCCCTTCTCTTGTCGAACTGAAGTCGCATCTCAACAGTAGTTTTTCATCATTTTCTTTTTTCCCCTCTTTGATACTCAGTATGCTGTTTTGCAAATGACCCCTTCTTACAAAGATAGAGACACAAAAGAGAGAGAGAGAGAGAGAAACCACATACAAGAAGAGTGTAATAACACGGTTTGAATTTGATGAGCATGCTGATCCTTGGTGCAGAGTAAAAGAGCGTGCTACAAGCTATTATCGATCAAGAGTTTCTGTAGCTGCGTGGGCCCGGAAGCTGGATGAGCATCACTATTATCCGCATGTTCTGTGTTTATTTGTTGTCACGCCCATGAACATTATAAACTACACTAAAACTAGTATTTAAAGAGAAAATTATTGTAGACTTTCGTCATTTCAAAACAAACTAGTTTGTGATTATTCTTATTTGCTGTTTTTCTTAGACTATGCCTCGAGGGCCTTGTTCAGTTGAATATTAGTAGTATTAGCTCATTAGTCTATCCTAAATTGTTGGTACTCTTAGAAAAGTTGTTGTCATTTTCAATCAAGGACATTACTAATAGAGATGATTGTTGTTTTTTCTCTAAAGAAATTGAGCAAATACCGAGAAG
This sequence comes from Rotaria socialis, assembly GCA_905331475.1. Taxonomy (NCBI): domain Eukaryota; kingdom Metazoa; phylum Rotifera; class Eurotatoria; order Philodinida; family Philodinidae; genus Rotaria; species Rotaria socialis. Next base: position 456,566 of record CAJNYU010001570.1, on the reverse strand, counting down.
AAAGAGCGAGGAAGCGTACCAGAGAGGGAGAGAGAGGTTGTATTGAAACTCGATTTGTTCGAATAACCGAGATCAAGAAATCAAATCGATCTAACATAGTTTGTGTGTGTGTGTGTATGTGTATAGCTATGGATCGTCAAATCATTCAAGCAAATTTAGATTTGTTCTCTCTATCTCGTGCATTTCTCAGCCGGGCAGAGAGAGAGAGAGAGAGAGAGAGAGAGCAAGCGAATAATTTCATTTCCCATTTCATGATCTACACGGAGTCTCGCATCTTATTTTTCTCTCTGCGTCATCTTTTTTCTTATAGTTTTCTTCTCTCGTTTTTCTTTTTCATTGCTCGATGCACCAAAGCGATTAATGTCATCATCGCACGATCAACCATTTCTAATCAGGATTTAAGCAAATGACGAAAATCTCTCTCTCTCTCTTTCTTGTTTAGGTCTTCTTTTTCTTTTTGGTATTCTATTCGTCGTATTCAGTTGAGATTTACTATGAATACGAGATCAAATCTAGAAATATAATTCGGCTCTATGTGTCACTTATTTACGAACGTGTTCATGCATGTAATGGTCTGAGCTAGATGAAAACGGAGATAGAAGGAAACACTCGTCGCCACCGTACGCTAACCGAATCGATGCAGTAGCAGAATAGGAACATCGTTCGCTGAACTATGGCAATTGTACCATTATCATCGTTGTCGTTTCGTGCTCGTGTCGGCATTCGCATCGTATAATAGGATTAGGTGATCAGACTGCCGAGATGTATATATATATATATATATATACGCATGTAGAAGCGAGTTTCAGCCCGAAGCGTATCCAATATAAGACGAAGAAAAAAACAGAGATGATGATGAAACTCTGACAATTAGATAGCACGATAGATTATCTTGAATTTACTTATTTTATCTTCTATTTTTATATATTTCTAATGATTTCAGTAGCTTGTGAATGCTCATCACATTTTGAAAACATCCAATGACTACTTGACCTATTTTCTTTCCTAAATGTTTCTATTAGACGTTATTTTTAACTATAGATAAACGTAACTTTATAAACTGTCATTATACTTCTATATTCATAGATTTTATGATGAAAATAATTGTTACGACATTTTAAATCAAAATAACATATATAGAATGGATGCTATATTAAAAATAGTTCAGCAACGAATAGTTTTTGCATGGGAAGCGTTACAAGATATTATCAGTGTTCCAAAAAGGCAACGACGACTTATTATGGTCATCGTATGTGTTGCTTTATTACTTGACAATATGCTCTACATGGTCATTGTAAGTATTTGCGATTTTCTCTGACGATAAAGAAAAAAACACAACTGTATTGTAATTTTTCATAGGTACCGATTATTCCAGATTATTTACAGAGTATAGGAGCATGGACATCGAGTAAAAGTAATATATCGAAATCCGTAGCAATAAATGACAAATCATCAAAAGTAATTAATAATGATGATGATGACAATTCTGAAGATGTTGCTATTGGAACATTATTTGGTTCGAAAGCAATGATTCAACTATTAATCAATCCATTTAGTGGTGCACTAATTGATCGGATCGGTTATGACATCCCGATGTGTATAGGACTTTGTGTCATTTTTTTATCAACAACAACCTTTGCATTTGGTCGTTCATATGGTGTCTTATTTTTAGCAAGAAGTTTACAAGGTGTTGGTTCGGCTTTTGCTGATACATCTGGTCTAGGTAGATTTTGAAAGATAGTAGAAAAGAGAATGAAGAGAAAATGTTGGACACTGGTTTCATTTTGTTTTAGCTATGATTGCTGATCGATATACAGATGAAGCTGGTCGTACTCGACAATTAGGTATTGCCTTAGCATTTATTTCATTTGGATCTCTTGTTGCTCCACCATTTGGAGGTTTGCATTCATATCGAATATGATTCTCTATAATAAAAAAAATTGATCTCTTCATTTTCAGGCATTCTATATGAATTTTTCGGTAAACGTGTACCGTTTCTGACATTAGCCTTTATTGCTCTATTTGATGCGGTTCTATTGTTTATTGTAATGCGTCCGAGTCGACTTCGGCAGGCATTCGATTTTTCGAATCATGTAGACGTAGATAAGCCCAAAGGAACACCTATATGGCGTTTGTTGATGGATCCATATATTGCTGTGTGTGCTGGAGCTTTAGCTATGGTAAGAATAAATTCGAAAAAAACTATCGCAAATTGAATTATTTACATTGGATTTTATTTAATAAAGGCTAATGTTGGTTTGGCTTTTCTTGAGCCGACAATATCAATATGGATGCGTGAACAAATGAATGCTACCGAATGGCAAATGGGTTTAATATGGTTACCAGGTTTTATTCCACATATTAGTGGAGTTTTCCTAACTGTTAAACTCAATGAACGCTACCCTAAATATCAATGGTTAATGGCGTTTATTGGACTTGCTCTTCAAGGTACGATGTGCATTTTTGTGCCATTTTGTAAGAATTTCGGTACACTTATGATACCTATTAGTGGAATATGTTTTGGTATGTTTTCTTTATAAAAGAAATCATCTTATATATTTGTTTGTTTTTCATTACAAAAATATTTTATAGGAAATGCTTTGGTAGATACGGCTTTATTACCAACACTTGCGTATCTTGTAGATGTTCGTCATACGTCTGTCTATGGGTAAGTGACTAGTTAGGCATAATTACATAGGCCCTTTTTTGTGGCAATAAAAACAACGATTCGTTTTCGTTTCTCATGTAGATCGGTCTATGCTATTGCTGATATATCATATTCACTTGCCTATGCAATGGGCCCAATATTAGCTGGTTCAATAGTTTATGCAACTAATTTTTTTACGTTAAATATCCTTATATTTGTTAGTAATATTGCTTATGCACCTGTTCTATACATATTAAGAAACTTTTACACATTTAAACCATTGGGAAATGATGAATTAGCACCATTTGCACATCAACCCTTACAAAACGAGCCTGATGATGATAATTATTTAAGGTCAGTTGCAAATAATAATTACAGTACAACAAACGTATTTGATTCATCGGTAAATTCTTGGTCGAAACCAAACAATGGAATGGGTATGACAAAAGAAAATCAATATCCTCAATTGAATATGATCGGGCAACAAGGTTCAGTACAGTTCCAATCGAAATCAAGAAACATTATTGATTATGATGATTTCTAAAGACAAAAGAAATTTAAGAAAGAAACCATAGTGGGGCCGGTGATGTATCTGTATTCTTATTCTAGGGAAATTTTTTCTTTTATTTTTTCTTCTTGGTTTTTGCTTTGATTTCTAAAATTTGTTGTTTGTCCGTTGATGTGAATGAGAGTCTGCCTTCTCTGTTTTATTCATCCCTTTGACAAAACATTATATCACTCATTTAGTTTTTGTGATGATTCATAATAATGAACCAAATATATCACAATGCATATCAAATGAAATCATGCACATAGAAATTGTGCCTGCTTGTTTATGTTTGTATTTCATGTATTTATTTTATTTATTTTATTTTATTTTATTTAACGCGAATTTTCTCTTTTAAATAAAGTATGTGTAGTTCAATGTCGTTCTAGTCTATCATTCCTAAACATATGATATTTTTAGATATTAAGAAGAAGAAAAAAACAGACATATCTATAAAGAAAAAAGAGAGAAAGTAATGGTCGAAAATCTATCATCGCAATTGCCAACATTAGACAAATATATTGGACGTATTAAACGACAACAAACCGAAGATAAAGATTGTCTGAAATGGGATATTGAGGTGAGCTGTCGAGAATAATAATAATAATAATAATAATATAATCATATATATATGTATATGTATTATAGAAAGGCTTACCTCATCTACCGGTGCCAAGTTTAGATGCCACATTGACTAAATATCTTCGTTGTTTGGAACCAATTCAATCACGAGATGAGTTCGATCGAACAAAAGCCTTAGTCGATCGATTTCGTTCATCCGATACTAATGTTGGGCAACATTTACAAGATATGCTTACGGAACATGCAGCAAAGTCTGAGAATTATGTTAGTAAAAGCTAAACAAAGAAATAATACAAAAATAAATATTCATATTATTATTTTATTACATTTAAGGCTGTAGATTGGTGGTTAGAAGATATGTATCTTGCCAATTCGCTTTCCTTACCCATAAATTCTAATCCAGCATTCGTTTTGCCTCAACAACATTTTACCGACACAGAAGATTATTTAAAGTAAATAACTAATGGTGTCGTTTGCAAAAAAAATGTATTCGCTGATTTTTTCTTCGTCTTCAGATTTATCGCTAAACTAATATCAGGTATATTAGATTATAAAGTATTAATTGACGCGTAAGTTGTCTGAGAATATTTGACATTTTCTTATGATAAATTAAATTTTTAATTCATTACAGTCGAGCATTACCCATCGATCGAGCAACAAGCCGTGAAAAAGGTCAACCTCTATGCATGGAACAGTATTATCGTTTATTTTCTTGTTATCGTATGCCCGATGTATCCATAGATCGTCTTCTACAAATGCGTAATAGTAAATTACTTTATCATCAAGGTGAACATGTTATTGTTGCATATCGAAATCAATTTTTTGTTTTAAATGTTATCGTTAATTTTACAAGATTAGATGAAGATGATATTTATACATTATTAAGGCGTGTCGTGCAAATAGCAGATGATGATCCATGGTCGACTGATGAAGTCGGTATTTATACATCATTACCAAGACGTACGTGGGCACATGTTAGAACGGAACTAATGAAAGGTAAAAAGGAAGACAACAAAAATATAAAAGATTCCATGAGAAGCGAAACAAAAGAAAGGACGCATTCATTTGAATCAAAGATGAAAACAACATATTTAATTGTGCTGAAACTACAGGATATTATTTTGGTAAATATCAAGTGCATGATATAAAAGCTTGATATATATTCTAAGAAGAAAACAACCTCTAAATAATGCTTTATGTCAACGGAAATAAATTCGAAATATCTAGAAAGTGTTTCCGTCGTTTAATGAGTCTTAATGGATACTGGAAACGTACGAGTTTCACATTACAAATAGCGAGAAATTTGATTATCAAATTTTTATTTCAAGCTGTGTAATATGAAGATTGATCTTTATAGTTACAAAGTTTCTTGTGAAAGAAGGAATTTTTTTGATTCGATCTCTATCTTGCTATACCAACATTGAATCTTTCTTTTTTTTTGTGAGCAATAGGAAGCCCGACAATATTTCCAACATAAACAATCGACTGCTTTTTTTTTTTGTTTACACCAGTTTCTATGCTAAGTTTCAAATCGAAATCCGAAAACGAGTTATTCTGGTTTCGTACGAAGAAATAACCGCAGCGGAAATAGTATAACAGTACTTCAACTCAATAGCAATAGACTGAGCGAACAAAAATCTCCGCAACGCATACGTAACTCGTTTGATTTTGTATAATGCTCTTAGTCTCGACTCAACCGTAATTTATTAGCGAGAAAATTTCCTTCAAAAGAGAATAATAATTTATTGGATTAGTCGAGTGCGGATTGAATTTCATTTTCTTTTGTGTTTTAGATGCATTAAATCGTGATTCACTTGATCTTATTGAACGATGCATTTTTCTTGTATGTTTGGATCAAGCGGATATACCTGATTTGGACGAAGAAGAGGATCTTGTTAATTTTAATACAGCAGTAAAACGTGATTTCGTTTCATTAGGCGAACAAATATTACACGGAGGCAAAAATATGCTTAATGCTTCAAATCGTTGGTATGATAAAACTATGCAATTTATTATTGGTACTGATGGTATGTTTGGCTTAAATTATGAACATTCGCCAGCTGAAGCTATTGCTGTTATTCAATTAATTGAACATCTTTTTAAATATATGTAAGTTACATTGAAAGAATCGAAATTATTTCTTAAACAGAAACAATTTAGAGACGAAAAAACTCGTGAAAGATTTCATCGTTCAAAATCATTATGTGAACTTCCAGTACCACATCGATTAAAATGGAATTTGAATCAATTTTTAAGACAAAATATTTCTCTATCAAAAGAACTATTACAAAAGTAAGAATAGATAATAGAAAACGAAAAGGAACAAGCGAATTCATTTGTTTTTATTTAGTGCAATACATGATTTTGATTTATATATTCTTAAATTTACCGATTATGGAAAAGAGTTTCCAAAAAAACATAATATGAGTCCTGATGCATTCATTCAAATGTGTCTTCAATTTACTTATTTCAAGTTTGTATTGATTTTCTATTTAATTTTCAATTTAATTTTATCAATTTTTCTTTAGAATGTACAATAAACTCGTATCAACCTACGAAAGTGCATCAACACGACGATTTCATTTTGGTCGTGTAGATAATATTCGAGCGAATACACCTGAAGCACTCGAGTGGGCACGAGCTATGGTTGACGAAAGTGGAAACATATCCGCAGCTGAAAAATTACGTTTATTCCGGCAAGCTATGCAAGCGCAAACTGACCTTATGATTCAAGTAAATATTAGAATGAGAAGATAATAAGAAAAACAAACAGAACATTTTTCTATACTATAATTTGAGAATTTTGCTGAATGCAAATAAAGTGATCATTCTTTTTTTATCATGAGAGAGTACAAATAGAAGATAATAATCATAGGTTTGCAAAATTTCTCAAAGTAAAAACAGAGATTATTATAGGTCTCATGATATCTTTAATGGCAACATTAAGTTAAGTCATATACGAATGAGAACTATACTCGCATAAATATAATGTTCTGTCAAAACTAAAATATTTTGTTTTAATCTATTTCCTCTTCATTCACGAAGTAAGAAGACAGTTAGCTATATTACGCGAGTATGATGAAGGATTTGCATTAATTCTGCTTTATTCTGTAGTTAATCGTTCATGTAACTGAAAGATAATTTTAATTAAACTCAAAAATAATGTCAGATTATTCTAGTAATTTGTCGATAGCATTTAAATATTTTCTGACACACGTTGACTAGTGTATTATTAATACGATAGTATTGGAAGTTTCATTTTATCAATTAAGAAACCATTAAGGAATAGGATGTCGTCACTATTGCATATAATATACTCGCATGTATATTTATTCATAGATATTCTTAATTTACAAAACGAGTAAGTATTTGTCTATAATAGCTTTCGAACGTAGCTAAATTTAGCTTTTATACTTGAATTGTACGCGACAAGTACAGTCCAATGAAGTGTTAAAAATTTCAGAAGAATTCGAAGCCATGGGGTTTCTTCTTGTCAAAGTTATAACTCTGTTTTATTAAAATCTTATTTAATCGGTTCGTATTTACAAAAGAATTGAATGGTGGTATTTTAGCTTGAAGCATTGTTCTTAAATGCGTCTGTATTTAAGTAGACTGATCTTAACATTTCAGTCGAGCACAAACTTTCATTTATGAGATTGCTGAATCTTTCGTTAGATATGATTAAATTATACGAATTTAATATCTCGTGATAAGAGTATTTTCGATGCACATAGACACATCTATGAGCAAATTCGTCTCAAGTCACCATCGCTTCAATTGATGATTTTGCGCACATTATTCTGTAGGTTAAAACAACACTGAAAAAACTGTGACCTTGTAGAGAAGGTATGTTGTGTCTGATAGATTTGTGATCGTTAACAGTACATTTAGTTCTGTATTATTATGTACAAGGTTCTAAATCGAAAAATTGCTTTATGCTGCGAAAATTTACTTCACACTTTAATCATCGTCAAACATAGGAGTATTCACATCGAACAGGTGTAATATTAAACTGACCGAACAAATTTATATAGTATTTGGATACTGTAGATAAATTCTCGTTTATATGCAATATTCTTTTTTTCTTAAAAAATAATTTTGTGTAATCGAAATGTCTTATTTAATTTTTTGTCTTTATAGAATATCCTTGGCAATGGAATGGATTGCCACAGTAAGTTCAATTAAATTTTTCAAGTAATATGTATTTTGTTTCTGTTTTCGTTCAACTTTTCTTAGTGCTCGCTCTTAAACAAATAGCACGTGATAATCATCTTCCAATTCCAGATCTATTTCTTGATCCCAGCTATGAATTAAGTAATCACTTTAGTCTATCAACAAGTCAAGTAACAACAAATATAAATGACTCATTTATTTGTTATGGTGCCGTTGTACCCGACGGCTATGGTTGTTCCTACAATGTTCATTCAGATAGTATTCTTTTTTGTTTATCATCATTTAGTAGTTGTTCAACAACCAATTCTCGCGAATTTGCTGAATCATTGACCGATACACTCTATGAAATTCGTGATTTATGCACATTGGTGCAACATGAACAACAAACCATAGCTCTTCGGCGTCCGTCATATGCTGCAAAAGTTGCTGCGCAAAAGTTTATTTCATCTACATCAGTCGAATCAAACGAACACAATACAGTTTAATATTAAAAAATTTCTTTTGAAAGTATTTTTTTAAGTGTTTTTTTTTCTGGCAGAAAAAATTGTTCGCTCTTTTTTCTTCAAAATAATCACGATTTTCGAGCAAGAAAGAAAAAATACGGTGTAAATATGTCACTCTCACCACCACGAACTAAACCTACAGCAGCCTTTTCAAGTATTTCAAGTGTTCCTATACTGCCTTGAGCTGCAATCCAAGTTTTTTCCATAAACCAAACCATATTACGTGTTAACCATCGACCAATCGCACTTGCACGAAGATTATTCAATGAAAAGAATGAATCGCCACCTTTTAATGGTTGATACCAAGGAATATCACCTTCGGGTATTATTTGATTTTGTTCAACAGTAAAACCAACTGTTTTAAGATCAGATAATAATTGATGAGTCGATTTCAACTCAGGCAGACCATCACCTTCTTCTATTAAACGTTTTGTTTCGTTATGTATCGGATTGCTCTTATCATATTTATCAGTCAAACACCAATCGTAACCAACGAATGACCCACCTGGCTTCAGAACGCGAAAAACCTCAGCGAAACATTTTGCCTAAACAATTATACAGAAGAGCAAAAATTAATAGTTGTTTTTCTTCTCTATCTTAATTATACAATCATATACCTTTTCGGGCGCATGACATGCAGCCTCAATAACATAAACATGATCGAAACTATTGTCCTCGAATGGTAGCTCCATAAAATCACCTTGAACAAACTGACAATTAGCTGGTACACCTGAAATAAAAATAAATAGTTTTGTTTTCTTTTCTCTTTCAATGAATAAATACAATAGATTCTAACCGATTGCTCGAGCTCGTTGAATTTGATATTGACTGATTGTTACGCCAGTAGCATGTGCGCCCGTTAAATATGCAATACGTCTCAGCGGTCCTCCAACTCCACAACCAATATCAAGTACTTTATCGCCAGGCTTGATTTTCATTTTTAATGCCAAATAAGATTCATGTCGTTGAATCGATTCTGCTAATGTTTCAGTACGAAATCGATTAGCAAAATGAAAACTTTGTCCCCAACCATATTCATAAAAATCTGTTGATACACTATAGTAATTTGTTACTAAAGTTTTATATTCAGTTTTTCGTTTATCAACTGATGTTGAATCTTGAAATAGTTCGTTGTAAGATGAAACTTCTTTTTTAACAGCATCGCTCGCTCGTTGTACAACTGTTTTTTCCGTCATAGCTGAAGTTGAATAATGCTAATAAGCTGATATCTTTCAAGTACTTTATGGCGTGATCTTGAAGAAGCAAACTGACATGTATATAAATATAGTTTATTTATCTTGACAAATTTGCTGATTCGTTAGAGGACGCTCGAATCGATAAACAGTACACGGTTGGCTGTAAATTGTAAGAAACATACAGGTAAAGAGAATGCATGGCAACACTCTGAACGCAAAATGGTAACACATTCTAGCGGAAGCAATGACTCACATCACATATTGTTGTTGTACGATATATACCTAAATCATAATATGTAATAGGCTCTTGTTCTTAAGCTGGTAATTAGTAACATTAGAAGTTGTACTCGTTATGATCAATAATAATAAATCGGCGATTCTCTTCCGTTTCAACCAAAAATTGTATAATGAGACGAATGAAATCATGAAGAACTCAACAAAAGAAAACAACGGAAAACGGACATGTTTTTCTTTCGTCTTTAAATCTTGAATAGCAAAGAGAATTCTCACGCTCGGCAAGTGCACATTTTTTTCTTCAGTTGACATACATATCGTGATTTTCAGTCTTTTTATTCGAACAGTCTACATCCTTTGTATGTCCCCCCAAACATGTTTATTTACATTTATGCGTGGAACTTATTGTGTTTTCGAGCGTTGTGATTACTGAGAGTGAAATAGCGTTTAGAAGTAATGCACAGATGAGAGATTTGTATGCAGATAATAATATGAAGCCATTCATGAATTGAAAAAAAATTTCTCCTTTGATATTCACTTGTTGGCAAACTAATCGAGGATTTCTTTTTTAGCGGTAAAATAGTTTAACAATACGAAGCGGGTATTTTCTCTTTTGTTTTTCTTTTGTACATATACTGTGATTCCAGTTATAAAAGTAAAGTTTATTTAGGTGAGCCTTGGATAGGCTTCAATTTATTTCCAGTGTTTATTTTGTATTGCTCATTTTCTATTGAAGAAAGAAAAATAGCGAAAAACAAGGAGAAAAAAAATGAGAGATAAACATTGGGCTTTAAATCATCGAGAATACGCTCGAAACCGGTAAGATTGTATTTTTGAGAATTTTTATTAATAGTGAAAGAAAAACACAAGACAGACTTGTTCCATCGATAAATATTCATGAGATTTTAATCTTTTTCACTCAACCGCATATTTGTATTAAAAACTATTCGCCATCCTTCACAATGTATTTTTGTCATCAAATATTTGACACATCGAGCATATTAAATGGATAAAGAATTGAAATATGGACAACATCGGTAAATGTATCATCTTACTTTGTAATAGCATCTCTTCTGTTCGCTATTATTTATTCTTTTAAAATGTCTTCTATTCTCGCATATCTCGATCTTGTGAGTATGTCAATTTGAATACATGAAAAGACATAATTGACATGTTAAGATTCCATTTCAAACTGTAATTTTCATTGGTTTAGTAAGAAATCTTTTTCTTTTGACTTTTCATTTACACATTCATTTACTCTTTTTCAATGCTGTTAAGTTGGTACATAGTCTGTCATTTTGATTTTGGTCTTCACATACAAATTATATACATATTCTAAAGCATACATTTTTACGATTGGCTAAATCCAAAAGAATGTTCCCTTCAATTGTTACTATTGATGGTTAACTGGGATGAGTATGTAGACAGTTACGTTTTCATTCAAAGTTTCTTTTTTATTCAAACACATTGAAAAAAAAACAATGCTGCAGGACGAATTTCAAGAGAAGTAGGAAGAGAAAGAAAAAGTCGCAAACAATCCATGTTTATCCTACGCATGTAAATGTTGCGTCCTTACCATGAAAATGTTCGAACTCAAAGAATGATGAAAACAACGGAACCTAAAAATATTATTTAGAGTATAAGAAACACATCATTATATGATCGATCTCATAATGTATAACAAATGGACTCGATTACACTCATAAGCGTGTTCGATTTCAATTAGCTTATTCATTATTGATCTTATGTTTTTCCATCCAGATATCTTCTTTTTGTTTCTTTTTTATCGAGTAAATGCTTTGTAAACTGTTATTATATTTCACTATTATTTTGTTTAAATATTATATCTCTAAACAGTTTCTAGCCTATGAATGTAATTTTAGAAAAATTCTATAGACATCAAACTAACGACAAACAGTGTGAGAGATCGATAAGCTTTTGTTTCTTGTTTTATCGTGAAATTGAGCAGGTGGATATATTAAAAATTCAGTCAAATGTTGATTTATCTCTCTATCGCCAAAAAAACAGCAGACGCTCGTGTTATTACATGTCAACCAGAAAAAAAACTGCCGTTTTTATGCGATAAAGAAAAGATTCTTTTCCTCTTTTCTGCCATCGTACTAGAAAGAATCATAAGTCGACATAGTAATATGACTTACATTAAATTCATGTTATCGATATAGATTCTATAGTCAGGTATACCAGTAATGGAATGATTATTCATCGAAGTGTTATTTTTATGGTTGATATAAACAAAGGAGAAAATGTGTTTTTTTTCCTTTATTATTTTAGATTTAGGAATAATATTTTTTTCTATTGGTATGATCGACAGTTGCAATGGGAGCACGATTTTTGCTCTATTATTTAGTTGTTCAAATAACGTTTATTTACGGTAAGCAGAAAAGAAGAAAAAAGGAAAAGAAACATTTCAGGAACATTATATATTAATATTATTATTATTTATTTCAAGGTTATAATAATTACTTGGGCTGTTTTATTAATCGCACTGATAATCAAGATCTTAAAATATTCATCAAGAATGCATGTGATGCCTAGTTCGACTTCGAACCTAAATCGACATCTGAATAGCTATTAACAGTTCTAATATAAATGCAAAAAAATCGCGCCCATTTAAAAACCATCCCAAAGCAAAAGATAAAGATCGTCAAACTGGTAGCACATTTATAATTTAGGAATAGATTTATATTTCCTTTCTTTCTAGATTATAAAATCTATAATTCGAATTCGAATTCGAATTATAGATTTTGTAATTTATAAAGAAAGAAATCTTCAGTCGGACATACGGGAAAAAATGAAACTGCTTTTTTCGCATTTATAACCGAAGTCGAATTAGGCAGCTACTCTAGTTTTCACCTTCTATGAGATCATATCATCGATTGCATTGTTCACACACTCCCTTTTACTATTTCTCTGCCACTAAGAAAAACGAAGTAACAGACTGCTCTTTTCTTCATCATCTTATCTTCTCTCTCTCCCAGTTTGATCATCGCATATACAACGAAGTGTTTTTACCGCTGCTATGATGTAATATTCAACTAATTAGACGAAACATCTTCCAACCACGTTCTACAGCAGTAGTTCTTACGCAACCTTCATTTTCCATTAATGTGTCCACTCCCACTAATTCTTCAAGCGTTGAAACAATAACACACGTTCTTTCATCATCTCCCAAACATAACGGCAACAAATATAAGTTCCAATTCACTTCCAGATCCCCTGTCTTCCTTTCAAGATTTCGCTTTTTCCACTCATGACTGGTACAGTGAGAGTCCTTTTTCCTTTAGCCACTAATGAAACAACAACTATTCAACAAGAATCAACGACCAACACAGAAACTAGTCCTACCATATCACTTCTCATCACCTCCGGTAGCTCAACCTCGAGTGCTGCCGCCAGCCTAACAACCATGAGCAGCACCCAAGAGTCTACTGCTCCCGTCGTCTCACAAACTAACACGGCGTTCAGTGCAGCTAGCCCAATCTCAGGTGAATCGACACCAAAATCTTCGACAGTCGCCAGCGGTGCAACACAGGCTACCAGTGAAGTCACATCCGTAACAGCTATGATGTCCAGTGCGACCAGCTCAATGGCTCGCCAATCAGCATCAATATCTTCGACTGTCGTCAGCGGTGTAACTAGCCCAACTGCTACCCAATCACCATCAATATCTTCGACTGTCGTCAGCGGTGCAACACAAGGCACCAGTGTAGTCACACCGGCAGCAACTATGATGTCCAGTGCGACCAGCTCAATTACTAGCCAAACATCATCAATATCTTCGACTGCCGTCAGTGGTGCAACACAAGGCACCAGTGTAGTCACACCGGCAGCAACTATGATGTCCAGTGCGACCAGCTCAATGCTTAGCCAAACATCATCAATATATTCGACTGTCGTCAGCGGTGTAACTAGCCCAACTGCTACCCAATCAGCATCAATATCTTCGACTGTCGTCAGCGGTGCAACACAAGGCACGAGTGTAGTCACACCGGCAGCAACTATGATGTCCAGTGCGACCAACTCAATTACTAGCCCATCAGCATCAATATCTTCGACTGCCGTCAGCGGTGCAACACAAGGCACCAGTGTAGTCACACCGGCAGCAACTATGATGTCCAGTGCGACCAGCTCAATGCTTAGCCAAACATCATCAATATATTCGACTGTCGTCAGCGGTGTAACTAGCCCAACTGCTACCCAATCAGCATCAATACCTTCGACTGTCGTCAGCGGTGCAACACAAGGCGCCAGTCTGGTCACACCGGCAGCAACTAAGATGTCCAGTGCGACCAGCTCAATGCTTACCCAAACAGCATCAATATATTCGACTGTCGTCAGCGGTGTAACTAGCCCAACTGCTACCCCATCAGCATCAGTATCTTCGACTGTTGTTAGCAGTATGCCGCGCTCGACTGCTCAGGGCACCTCAGAAACGAATATGGCATTTATTGCGACGACGCCGACGATCGGTCAATCAGTGTCAGTGGCTACAAATACTGGTACGAGCTTAACAACGGCTAATGGTGTGAGCACAACAGTCACAACGAATCCTAATACTCAAGCATCTGGATTCGCTGGTACTAGTGTTGCTATGGGCTCCATCGGTTCCAGTTCAAGCATTGAGGTCGTGTCTCTAGCCACATCGTCGATTATATCGATTCCGACACTCTCAGGTACATCTGTAGGAAGTACAGCGGGCAGTGGTGTTGGCTCTTCTGGAAGCAGTATCAGTCAAGTAACTGGTGCGACAATGGCGACGATCACACAAGGTGGAAGTTCGTCTTCTAATACAGGTACGCTAATATTGTGCGAAAAATCTAACTGAATATTATTTTGTCTCGTTAGGGTCTGCGTCTACGAGTTTGGGATCAATTTCAAGCCTTGCTGTTGGATCGACTGTATCAATTCCAACAATCAGTCAATCATCAGCACAAACAGGTGTCTCGCAAGAATCCAGTGCAACTTCAGTTCATAGTTCTGTTACTGCTAGTGTTGCGTCAATGGGTAGCTCTACAGCTGGTACCACTAATACGGCATCAAATCCGTCTTCTGTCATGTCAGGTGAAACATCTGCGTTCACTGGTACGAGTATGAGTGTCGGTTCAGGCAGTACCGCTTCGCTAAGTAGTGGTGCTTCATCGTATACATCAAGTATGATGTCCGCATCTGTTTCAACGATAGCATCGAGTACACAAAGTGGAACTATATCCGCTAATACGGGTATATTGATATTTTCTTCACCAATATTTAATAATCTGTTGTGAATTCTAGGTTCTGCAGCTACAATTTCATCACAGACTCAATCATCAAGTAGCATTTTTACTGGCACTGATACCTCGAGTGCAGTAACGCAGTCTACAGTCACAAGTATCTCCCCGTCTTTGTCCACCGGTAAGTGATATTCAACGTAGCTAGTATTATTTTTCTATTGTTTCGAAATATTTGTTTCGGACCCCCTTGCTCTTTGGGGAATATTGATTGTAGTACAATTTTTGTATGTGATTTAGGCATCACGGCTCAAACACAAGCTACCGGTCAATCATCGGTTACTTCAGGAGTCAGTGTTTCTGGATCTATATCTGTTGCAACAAGTTCTGCTACAACAATCACTGCTAATACC
Source organism: Rotaria socialis (assembly GCA_905331475.1). Classification (NCBI taxonomy): domain Eukaryota; kingdom Metazoa; phylum Rotifera; class Eurotatoria; order Philodinida; family Philodinidae; genus Rotaria; species Rotaria socialis. The sequence goes on along the minus strand of CAJNYU010001570.1, from coordinate 441,043 downwards.
GGTTCTTCCATTTCAAGTGTGTCAATGAGTGGAACTACTGTTAGCAATGTAGCAGCAAGTACTTCTCAAGGTGTTGCTCAAACGATTACGGGATCAATCACAAGTAATACAAATGCAGGAACATCCACAACAGTTACTGTAACAGTCGGATCTACATTAACGAGCACAAATATTGCCAGTACAGGAATGTCAACTGTTATGAATTCACAAACATCAGTTATTGCGAATACAATCACATCTGTAGCAATTACAGTTACGACAACGGTTGCTCCGGTAAATCTGATATATACAGGTCAATAAATGCTTTTTTTTATAGTAAATATTTTGACAAAAAGTTGAATTTTCATGCCAGATTTCAAAGTTTACGGAAATTCATTCAATCCAAATAATAGCACTGAAGTAGAAGCACTTCGGCAAGGATTAATCGCAGTCATAAATCTTGGCTATCAATGTATAAGCAATTCAAGTAATCCACAATGTTTCGCATCGTCGCGGCGTAAACGTGCGGCACCTTCATTTGTCAATGTTACAATACTACAAAACGTCACTCTCGTATGTTAATATAGAGCAATTCTGATTGGATTGTATGCGTAATTTACTATTTACACTGTTTTAGATTTCCGCTGCCAATGTTGAACCAAAAATATATAGAGTAACTTATGTTGTGAATGATGGAACAACACAATTACCAGCTTCGGCTGTTAAGTCAGCTGTCGACACAGTGCCTATTAATCAACAACTCATTCTATTTAAGTTTATAATTGTAGGAAGCTTTGTTCAAAGCCCAAGCATTTCAACTACACCATCAGTTACATCGACTGATAACCAATTGTGGATAATTGGTGCTGTTCTGGGACCAATTGCATTTGTTTTATTACTTATTTGTTTATGCTGTTGTCTGCATGCTAAATTTCGAAGGCGACAACATGCTGGAAGTACTGCTACAGTATGTTCATTTGCTATATTATGCTTGTTCGTAATATTTTGTTTTCAGACTATGTTTCATGTTCCACATGCACCGCCTCGATCTACAGTAAGTTAAATTAAATATAAACAATATACATAATGAACTGTTGTGGTTTGAATAGAATTATCATGCTCCCAAAAATGAACCTATGAAAGAGCAAGGAGCACCTCTTAATACTACTGGTTCATCTGGCCAACGTAATGTCTCCCGTAGTAATACTTTATCACCGAGACGACTGCCTCCTATCGAATTACACAATACTTCAAACAATATGCCACAATATCCTGCATCGGTTGATATACCATTGCAAAGTGTACGCCATCAGAATGATGTTGAACGTTGGAGAAATAAACTTCGTTTACAGGAGAAATTTGAAGTAAATGAAAACTTTCTTTTCCAAGGAAATGTAAACTAAAGAAACACTTTCGTTTAGCAACGTTACGCCGATCCATTAAATGATCTTGATCAACTTCAAAATTCATCACCATGTAAGTTTAATCATATAAGAGAAATAATAGATTTAGCATGATTGTTAATGAAAAATAAACCTTTTTTTTGTTTTTTTTTGTTTTCTTTGATATAATTGAAATTGTACTTATAAAAAAGATAATTTTCTTTTGTTATGAAATCTTCGATAATTTATCAGTATATTAATTCAACTTTTGAACTAGTTGTCCCACATGGCTCTATTCGAAGTGTGAATGAATTGAATCTGTTTGAAACATCTCCATCAACACATGGAACACGTCGTACGTTGAGAACGCCGGAACTCGAAGTTGGACGAACACGATTACATCGTTTATTAGATGAAGTGCTTGATCAAGCTGAACCTAATCAATCAAATAATGCTGATTCTCAAAGTGAAACACGTCAACGTCATATTCAACAACCTAGCATTCATTCACCTATGATACCTCGAGTATCTGAACGTCCCGATCCTACTCTTCTACGTCATCATTATAATCCATATGAAGCAGGTGATCGTATACATGATATTGAACATGCCTTACCAGCATTTTCAATGAATGATAATGATACTCGAAACTATAATCCTCAATCATCTTATCGTACCAGTCCCCCGTTGTTTTATGATGATGATAATCAACAGCGTGATGTTCGCGCCCGTATTGAAACTGATCGTACGGGGCACCGTCACCATAAGTTTGATGATGATGTTGTCTATATTGATACAATACCTAAAAATCGTGATGGTACACGAATACAAATGCCTAATAGATGGATGGAAAGAGACGGAAATAACGGCCAATTATTTCATTTAAATCCATCAGATTTAACTAAACGTAATGATTATCAGGATGAATATGAACTAGCTAAACGAAGTGTTGTAAATACAAAACATTTGGTATCATCTATACATGATGATTTACAACAGATTATTTCTGACCCATTAAATGATAGTCATTATGTGTGAAAGTGTTTGTTTTTTTTTATAGCTATTAATTATTATAAACCTGTGCGATATGTTTTTTTCAGCTCAATAATGCAGCTTACTAATCGACGGTACACAAAGCAACAGTATCTTTTTTCTTTCGCTTTGTTTACATCTGTAAATATCTGCTTGCTTTTACAGGGTTAATTCTATTGATTATTTATATAAGTATTTATAGTAAATTTTATTTTTTTTTTGTTTTTTTTCTGTGTGTGAATGGAACCTGATTACTATTTTATTCCTATTTGAGAAAATATATATTTGCGATTTTTTTTATTACTGACAAAAATACTTTTTTTTAATTGAGATTTATTTAACATGTAGAAAAGGCGGAAATTGAGTTGTTTTTTGATCACTTAATAGACAATAGTTATTTATAGAGCCAATTATTTAAGGCTACACTTCTGCTATCGATCCAGCTCTAATGACTTCTTATTCAGTTCTCTTGATTTTGAGTCTATTGTAGATAAATCTGGTAAATGTCTTATGGGAAACGCTAAGAAAAGGGACGACAGTTGTTTCAGTCTCCCTCCCACATATGCATATTCGTTTGTTACGATCATTAAGGAATAATCTGCTGTACGACTTTGAAATTTTTGTTAGCCATTTTAAAATGATGCAACTCTTTTGAAGTTAAAGGCTCAATTTTTAAACGTCGGAAATGTCTCTGTCTTCACTTCAAAGTACACATAAGAACAAAGAATCGCCCATTTTTACCATATCGTTCATAATTAGTTTCTAGCATTGTCATATAAATATTCAAAGATACAAAGAAAACATTGATACACTCAACATCGTTAAAAAGACGTCAGATCTATTGTAAGCTGATTTGATTTTACATACAGTTGTAAGCAACAACTAGACGATATTTGAAAATGCTGATTAGATTGTGTCGAATTCGATAAAACAATGAGAAAAAAAAGAGAATAATTTGTAATTTTGTTTTTATTGAACAAATATCACGTACAAAAAAAAGGTATCTCAAGGCTAAATAGAAATAGAAAACCATTAAATCATTGAAGAACAAGATTCCATTTTTATATTTACCAAATGTTTTGCTTCATAATCAGTTATGCTTTGAAATTGTTCGAAGCGTTTCTTTTTATATTCTTCTGAACGTGGATCATTAAGGATATTATAACATTTATCTAATTTTTCGACTGCTTGTTTGACTTCACCTTTCTTATACTTAACTTTTTCTCTAACAGCATTTGCAATCACTAGAAAAAACAAACAATTTTTCTTTTAACTTAAGTTAAAAAAAAAAGAGAATAAATTTACATCGAATTGTTTCTTTAATATTTTGCATTTGAACTGATTCTAATGATCCATATATGTGCTTAAGAATGTATTCATCTATTTGTACCGTTGCTTTTACTGAAGCAAATAAAAGGGCTGTCAAGGCAATCTAAATAAGAAGAAATTATTCAATTTTTTAATTTTCGAACAAGCATTATTTTACTTGTGATGGTGGAAAAAGAAAATAGACATCGGTTAATAATGTGTCATCGAGAAATTTATAACCAGTTAAACGTAATCGATCAGCATCATTGACATTGTCACGTAAATAATGAGTCTAAATACGTGAAAACAAAAGAAAACGCTGATAAATTCGATATACAATCAAAACAAAACATAGTTCAAATCTTTTTTTATGTATAATTTAGAAACTTTAGATCATAGTAGAATATGTAGTAGTACATATAAGCTGATTTTATTTTAGGTCGGATTAGAATGCTCTCATAGAAAACTGAAACTCAACAATCGATTGTTAAACTGATCTGAGACAGATCGGATCGGTACTAACAAAGACTAACGTTCAACTATTCATATGAATCGAAATCAAACTTTCTCCTATCATAATCAGACGGACGAAAATAAGCTAAAACTGATCTCAAATTTGCATTTGATCATTCGGTAAATTTTTCGTCTCAATTAATTCTTTCTACAGAACAACAAAAAATGATTATTCAATCTTAATTTATTTTACTGGAACTTGAAAAAGTAAATCTCACCTTCAAATCAATCACAAGTCCTTCAAATGGTCTATATGCAGTATGTATAACAAGTTGAAATTTGAGTTTCTCAATAAGTAATAATTCATACGATAAAAGAATATCTCCTATTATATCAAGATCAGGATCATTTTTAATATTGGCAACAAAATCTGTTATTGATATTCGTAATTCTTCTGTTTTACATGTTAAATAGACACATATTAGACTACAAAGAAGAAGAAAAAAAATCGATTTTAGCATTTTCTCATTAATTGAAAAACGAATATTTTACTATATATCTTTTGGATGATAATCCATAACAGAATTATTTAAATAGAATCTTTTGAAATATTGCATACAAACAGCCTATAGAAGAAAAATTATAAATTCTATAAATTGTCACGATCAATATATACAATAGCCATTTTAGTCATCGGTGGTTCGAATTTTTCACAAAAATCTTTCAGTTGTAATTCATAATAACGTAAAACCATAGCTTCTTCATCAACTGTTAAACAATTTGTAGAATTCTATTGATAAATCAATAATAAAAATGTCAATAATAAGCATGTTATCGATGTTTTCTCTCTTACACTTTTTCTAATATAATCATTATTTGCTTTTGTACGTAATTCTTTTAATTGTTCAACAGTGAATAGCCATTGATTATACTGTGTACTTAAATGATACATCTAGAAGCATAAATTAGAATAACTCGTTAATGCAACATGGCAAGCTGGTGTAATCGAAAGAAGTGTTTGAGAAGAATTTAAAAGATCAGATATTTTATTTATCGGCCAGAATTTTAATTCGCTCGTTTCATTCGCTTCAATGTGTGTTTGAAGATCGTAACGTTGCTGTAATTCGTTTGATGTCATCGATGTTCTATAAGTTAAGCAAAAATTCAAGTTTATTATTGGTTGGTGTTTTGGCGCTACTAGTCTATACAAAATTTGAATATTATTCAAATATTTTAGATTGATAAACTATAAATGACTAATTGACTTCAAGTAATGAACTTTATCGGATTAGTTCATGTTACATGAAAACATCTTCATCTTGACTTGAATAATCTAGATATGACTTATTTAATTTGGCTAACAATGAGCCCATCTTGAATTATAATAAACAATGATAGAATACTTTCAAACAACAGATAGATTAACTGAATCTATTAAAAAGAATATTGCACAATCGAAAAATTATCTGTTGCAATACTTTGTTGCTCTTGCGAAAATAATTCTTCATCATATGAAATCATATCAGCATGGCGAGGAGTAGCTAATTTATATCTGATGAAAAACGTTAAACAAGTGAATTGTTGACAAGAAAGAAAATATTTATTGTTTACGCAAAAAGTGATGCTTAGATTACCAAAAACAAACTGAAAATCCAATGATATTAAATGAGTTTAATCCTACATGATAATGCTTAAATTGCAAAAATGTTTCAATTCTCTAATCATTTTGTATTTCGATTTGTGTGATTGGGTATTTCTGGAATTTTTCTTTTATCCCTTAACTTGTTTTCTTAAGTTCTTATTAAAAAGACTCTCATAATAATTATAAAATACCCGAAACACCATTGAATTCATGGTTATATGGCCTAGTTTTGTTTTCAAATAACAACTAATACGAGTCGCATCTTTGTTAACTTTTCAATGCGTTGTTCCTCTAGTAAATTATGTAGGAGCCTGATAAATCTTTTATTTTCTATGATATCACTATGTCAATAAATACGATACTTCCTTCATCGATATATTTCCCTCTCTTGGTAACTAGTACATATTTTATGAGACAGACAAGCTGATGTAATTTAATTACTTCTAGTAAAATGCTTCGATTAGTTTCTTGATGTAAAATCATTTGACAGTCATTCATACCTGAGACAGAATTCAATCGACGGTCGACCGTATTGAGTTTGATTACGTACGACAGCAATAACGAAGAAAAATGAATCAACAAGAAGACTATTCCTATCGACATTGGTTTCATCAACACATTCAGCTATTGTCGATGAAATTATTTCTTCGATGATATCTTCCTTTGAATTTGTTTTTAAATTCCTAAAAAGAAATAAGATTTCCTCAAATTTACTATTGGTTTATCTTCTAAGAACTGTTCTGATTTTTGAAAATCTCAATTCATGCGAAATATGTAAATTTGTAGATTGAATTTATGATTTTCAAATTCCAAAGAGAAATTTTAGACATAGACAAAATCCAATTTTGTAAAAACGAATTAGATCTCTCTTGTATATCAAAATGTATTCATCAGATTCTAAAGCCTAGGAAGAAATTTCACTAAGTTTTCAGACATATTATAAACATGATTCTTCACAACTGTTGAATGGGATAGAAAACAGATATTAGTGATAGATCTACAATAATATTTCTCAAATTTTCAGGAATCTGCTTAGAATTTCATTCCGTTAAGATAGAAGTAACTGATTTTTCCAAAACAAAATGATCTTTCAACATTTAAATTATTTTCAAAAATTCAAATAGTACAATTATTTTTACCTTGGTTCAGCATGGCCGCCTGGTATATCATACATATGTGGCGAGTCAATGCAAGCAGAACTTCGCTTAACAAAGACAAAATAACTATCAGATGTAATCAGAAGACAGCCAACGCCAAGTGGATGTGATAAATGATCCTCTTCTATATGCTGACGAATTTCATCAGGTAAAATTTGTTGTTGAGTACAAATAAATGATTTGTAATCAGTTAACCCTAGATTAAGAATAAGTTGTTTTGAATCATCATCTTCATTTGTTTTCCAATCAACAGAATGCAACCGAAATTTCGATTCATTATATAAGATACGTCCTGGCTTATCATCATCAAGTAATTCGTTCCATCTGTTATCTAGTTTTTTCTGAATATCATTTGGTAGTGGCTTTGCATTATACAAATCAGTGTTGAAATTAACTGAAAATTCATTGAATTTTAATGGCTTTTTCAAATTTGATATATCAGTCCACGTGGATAACATTTATATACTAAAAACAATCAATTCATTCAATGCAGAGAGTAGGAAAAAACAGTGATTGTTTTTTTCAAATATAACTATCGTTTATTTAAGAACAAGAAAAACAAACAATTTATTGTCCTAGATAATGACCTCTCTTCTGTAGAACTTCGTATTTTTCCCAGTATGAGTTATTTCGTTCAAATTCAGGTCTTAATGTTGGATCAACAAGTAGTGGTTCACGTTTAGTTACAGCTACAGTTGGATACGATATCAAACCAGTCATTCGAGCCTGCCGTATCAATGAATGCAATTTTTCATTTTGTTTTGGACACAAACCAGATATTTCCGGAGGAATGATCGTGCCATCTTTCCGAAGATATTGACGAAGTACAAGAACATCCTATTTATTAATAAATAAATAAAAGTTTATTTTTATTATTGATTGAAATTGTTATTTTTATTTTTTCATACTGTATGCTGAATATGAATAGATCGACGATCGAGTTTGCACCAAATGCAAACCTCTTCTGGTCCAGATAATTTCAAAACATTTTTTTCATTATCATCAATATATTCTCCTTCGTACTAGAAGAAATTTTATCTAATACAGTCCTATTGATTCAATTATTTAAACTTACTGTTATCACATTGCCTTCGATTTTTTCCGAAACTAAAAGAAAAAGATCGAAAATAAAAATTTATTTATGACAAAAACATTTTCTTATCCATCGTAGTGTCAGGAAGTAAAGAGATTGTTTTGACGAGTATCTCATTAGTTTAGTTTTTGTATGTAAAACTTTATATATGAAAAAGAATGGCTTTAAGAGAAATTAATTCACTCGTAATTTCATTTTCATTCAATGAAAAAACTACCCGCTTTTGTCCGGACACATATAAATCAGTTATTGTTGTGAGTTGGTTATGGCTCGATACCACTTCGTGAATATCAGGAAAACGAATGCTTTGTTTAATGAAACTAGTTTATTATGAAAGTTCCAAAGCCCTTAGAATACAAAAGAAATTCACAGATCGAAAAGTTTTACAAATTACTATTTTGTTAATGCTCTTAGTCTTTTCGTCAAGCAAATTTTTAAATGAAAATTTGAAGATACGTTCGCCCTTGTTTCTCTCAGAGACATTGAGAGCATTCAGTTCAACAGAATTCTATGAAAATATGCTATTTCTGAATCAATAAGCTAAGCATCAGAACACTTTTCATTATATTCAATGCTAAATCAGATCTATTTTTGTTGTTCAAAAGCAAGTAGTGCATTGGAAAATTTCTCTTGTAATTATCATCGTTGATTCTAATGAGAATAAAACCTATTCTTTAATCGATATTCATCATCTGAACAGTCGAACTTCGCTTCATTACTTTTTTTTAATCCAACCGGCTGCGTCAAATGAAATAATCGTTTCGATGATGATAACAAAAAGTTTGTATTAATCAATCGAAGTGTTGCGAAGAGAAAAGACATCTGAAAAAAATTCTTTCTTTTTTTATAATATTTTATTTCTAAAAAACATATATATTTATCGTGCAAAAGCAAAGAAACAATGAGATACCAAGATGCATAATGAATAAAGGCACATAGGGTACACAAATACATAAAACAGACACTTGTTCTTCGGTTAATGTTAGCATACATGAAACAGAAAAGCAAAAAAAAACATCTGTTCGAATTTTAGAAATACTCTTCTTTTACATATTCGCATTTTACGACATCGAGATTATTGTGGAAAATTGCACACACAAAAGATTTCTTTTTTTTGTGCTAAATGAATAAAAGTAAACAAGATTCATCGAAATAAGTGTGTTGAGCAAGCTACTGAAAAATAAAAAACAAAAAGCTCAGCGTGTGGTAAATGAGAAAGATTAATACAAAAAGAGAGAGAATGAGAATGAGAATGAGAGCAAATTATATATAATAATACTTGATCGACAAGACGAAAATGAATAAATATAAAAATAACATGTCATTGGCTTTGTGTGATTTTTGGAAAGATAAAGAAAACATATGGACATCTGTTGATTGACATAGATCTACTGTTCATCCTCTTGTCGTAATTTCATTTCGAGATTACGAAGAAATTGTTTAGGAGTTAATATTTGATCGCCACCTAGAAAAATTCAAAAGATTAGAAATTGTTCTTCTGACTAAAAGAAAGAGATTTTAATACATACCAATAAATACCTCGTACTTTTTTAAATTACTTTGTGTAACCTCATAGGCACAACGAAGTTCATTATAAGCGACACCACCAAGTATAAATACAATTATACGTGGACCAGAGCGAGTTGCACCCCGACGAGATTGAATCCAACCGACATCTCGTGAACTAAAATGTTATTAATCAACAGAGATTTTCTTTGAATTGAACAAAAATAACTTTGTACATATAAATAATGAGTACATAGTTTAATATATTCTTATGCGTAATATTAATTAGGAAATCACGAGAACTATAGTATGAATGTCATTTCACTTTAGACTAAGACATGGAACTACCCAATAGAATCATTATTACATTGACATTTATGAATCTTTTAATATGATTTAGTTGCTCTTTATGAATAATCTTCTCATAAGACTAATACCTTTGAACTATAGGCGCAGTTGGAAGAGTTTTCTGTCCACCAATCGATGGAAATTGTCTTGAATCGAGTTTATCATCGATAATATCCTAGAGGAAAAACATATATATATATATATATATATTTTTTTTCTTCTATTATAATGTTTTCTATTATTTACCTCCAATATATCTTTTACATAAGGTGTCCATCTTGAATTCGTATAAGTCGGTTCAGAACGTTCTTTTCTTGGTTGTGGAATATTTTTACGTCTTCCGCCCTAAAATGTTAATATATGCAAATACTATTATCCATCCTTGCGATTAGTAATCAATCACACTATCTGTTATAATCATGCAAATTCTCGATTCATTTTGTTTTCGTCTTTTCTTTCATACATGAATAATATTGACACACACATACAAAAATAATAAATAAATAAAATAAAAAAAGATAACATAGAAGCCCATCGATTGAAGAAGAATGCAATTAAAAATTATATAAGGGATATGTTTGAAATTAAAAGAAAAAGGAGAGTATTCACTCATGCCTATAGAAAAAAAACAAGAAATCACCCCCGAGGATTTTATAAATAATTCCGAAGCCACGTGCAAAGCAGTTGCTCTGCCTAGATCTGGTGAGACTCCACTCTCACGCTGAACGTTTTATTAGAAAAATACAAAGGAAAAAAAATAAGAAAAATCAATTACATACTCGACTTTGATCTTGAAGAATTTGTAAATTAAGATATTGCAAATTTGCTATAATATTCTTCTTTTCCGAAGGAATGAATGCATGACTTAATAATTTATTTAAATTTTCTTCCGTTATGCCTATATGAAAATAAACATATTATTAAAATCTGGTCTATTGAAAAAATAAAAAATTTTATATAAAATAAATGAAATTCCACTGTCAATCAAGTAGTTTTTAATGTTAGTATCAAAATAGAAAGTAGCAAAATCGTTTTATGTGCGTGCTTTTTTCGCTACCGTATGCATCGGGTGTTGTACAACAATAAGCTGAAAATTTAATGTATTAAAAATTTCTCGTTTTTTCTTTTTTTCTTATTAAAATTACCATTTTTATGTAAAATATACAACATTATAATACGTAATTTATCTTCAATGGTAATGGCAGTATCAAGTAATAAAGGTACAATATTACGCATATGGTCTTTGATTCGTTCACCTTCAGGATCAACACCCATGACTAAGTTCTAGAAACAAAACAAAAACATAGATTTTAATTTACTATTTAATCCCATCATGGCTTATTAGGATTTTGTCTCGCGTGTATGCGTTCAATGAAAGAATATAAGAGTTTTTATTTCTTACTCCTAATCTGGCATTATTCAAGCTTTTTAGAGAATCACATCATTAGAAATTTGTTTTTATGAAGAAACAAAAACAAGATCATGTTTTACTTAGGACAATAGTAGAAGTCTATTCATAAACAAAAAATTGATTGCTTATAATTAAACTACTTTGATAGATGAAAGGAAAAAAGGATTTCTTCATGAACATAATTCTTTACTTTTTTTACAATGAAAAACAATCTCTATTTCTGCTGTTGCTATGCTGAAATCAGATTCGAATACTAAAGTTTGACTTTCAAATTTTCACTTTTCATTACCTGTTCAACAGAACATAATTTTTCTCCTGAATCTCTATTGTAAGCATTCATACATTGTTCAGCAATATTAAAATGAAGTGCATATGCATTTAATTCTTTTTGATATTGTGGCATTTTCTTAATCATTAACCTATGAAAGAAACAAAACGTATTTTATGATTTATAAATAGAATAAACACATACGAGAGATCTTTCATTGTTGTACGTTCGGCACGATCAGATTCTTTGACACGTTTTTGTACTGCAAAATCTTTGATCTTTTTTGTGATACTCCTAAAAATCATAGTTCATTATAGAATTAAAGAAAATAAAAAACGAATAACGAACTGTGTAACAACAGCAATATGTTGATGACGAAGCTCTGTCCAAAGTTCATCATTCTCATCTAGTAGAACTTTTTGTTTTTGTACTGGACTGAGTTTTTGATCAGCACCGGGTGTTTGAACTTCATACCTAAATTTAAGAATAAGAAATTTTTAATTTCTATGAAACTTAATCGACAAAAGTTCGCACTCAAAAACATCATTCTCTATTTTTAATAAATCGTGTGCCATTGCTTGGTATGTTAATTCATGAAGTAGTGGTGAAACAGCATCAAAACCACGATCCAACAGAATTAAAACAGATTTTGCTTTATCAACGCCCTACACAGGCGAAAAAAATATCAATTTTGTATATTTTTTAGAAACGAATTCTTTACTTCGCCCATAGTCGCATCATCGGCTTTATACTGATTTAATTTTTGTTGAACAGCATGAGCAAATTCAGTCATTTTTTCATTCTCTCTGTAAAATCAATCAATGAATATTTAGAAAAACTAATCCAAAAATTTTCACTGACACTCGATATCTTATTGTTGGATATTCTCCGAGTGTTGCACATAGAGTAGCAATTTGTTCCGCAATAACATCGAGATGTGCAGCTCGTTGCGGAACTGGTGTTGAATTATATGTAATATAAAATGTATCAGGTGAATCAAGTGTAAATGCCTGTTAGAAATATTTTAGTAGATAAAATAAGATAAGAATTTAGAAGTAAAAAAAAAATTTTTACTAGACGTTCATATGGTAGAAATGCGATGTTCACTTCTCGTAATGTTTTGATATATTTTGCGCATTTTGATTGGGTTAATTTTGTAAATAATTCGGAATTACATGCTAAAAAATATTAAAAGTTTACATTTGGGAAATAAATCGATAGATGAAGATTCTCACGAGAGTCGAATCACACAATATTTCGAAACAAAAACAATAATTTTATTTTCTCAAGCAGCATCTTCTCAAATTATTTTATATATGAAATAACACTCCCATATGGAATTATTTTTATTTCATTGTGCCAATGAAATAACAAATGAGCCTCGATCATTTTTATTGATCGTGTACAATTATTTACAATACTAATAAATCGTTTCATAAAACACTCGTATGAATACGTTGATACTTTGGTTCATTCACTATTTGACGTTACAACTGCTCAAATATTTTCTGACTAATCTAAATAGAAGTCGACAATTTTACTACAGACATGAATTTCATAAAAAGAAAACAACATATTCCGAGTGAAATATTATTTATAACTTTCTTTTCATTCAAACGAAAAACAAATATATCGTAGGTTCGATGAATTTTCATTTTATTCATTGAATACTATCTCATTATTCGACTGCCTCTATGGGCCAATAACTTCTTCTTATCTTTTTTTGTTGTTATTTGACACTAAAATTGTTATGCTGTTCTTTTTTATACATTATAAAAATAAAATCTTCCTGTCAGTTTTTGTTTTACACTTCATGAAGCAATGTCTCTGTTTCATTAATAGAATAAATTTCCTTCAGATACAAAAAAGCGATGATTCATATGTAAAAAAAAGCAATATTTTCCTTGTATGTTTGCCTAAGATTAATCACTGAAACGAACAAAATCAAATCAATGATTGTTTCATAGAACATAAAAGCATGAGAAAAATAAATTCTTACTTTTCTCCACGGTATTATTTTTGATACAAACAGATGTATTACTCACGCACATAAACGTCATGGTCAAAAGGAAACAATAGATTTATCATGAAATTATGTGTACACAGGACAAATATTTAATTAATATCGGCCGTCATCATAAACTGTTTAAAGCTGTCGAGCTTTGAAAAAAAAACTAACTAACTAAAAATGATTGTATCATTTTTCTTTTTCTTCTTTAAATATTAATATGTTCATCGGTACAATTATAACACTGAATTAGTGCTAAGGAAATGTTAACGTAACCAAGTCTTACCTTCAGTAAAAAATACATGTGCAGCTTTATACTTGGGTATTAATGCATGGCTCTTATCAAAATCATTAATAAGTTCATTGACAGACTAAAATAGAATAATTAATTTAAGACGACTCCAAGAAGAAGTATTAGTCGTTTTACTTTTTCATTTGGTTGAATAAAATAAACAGCTTCGAGCATTCCTAATGGCTCACGTCTTTTCATAATATCTTCCACAACTAAAATTAAATTTAGTTAAGCTTAATTAGTTAAGTAAATATCTCGTTTACTTGTAATTCCTTCGGACATGATGTCATGCATTTTACACGATGCTGATATAATTCTCGTAGCTAAGCGATCCATAACTAAAACTTTCCAATCACCTTTTTCTTTTTGCCGAACAGAATCACATCGTAGCATATCAGATATTAATTCTAGAAGAATTTGTTTTATTTTCAAAATTTTAAATATCGAATTAATTAATTTTATTTCTTACTTATGCCAACTAATTTTTGTAAATTGGACGTTGTCATTTTTAATTTAATTGATTGTTTATTAAAAAATAGATAAAAATTATAAATGTTACAAAAAAGGAAAAAGATAAAACAAGGAATGAAATGAATATCGATCTAGAAGAAAGAAAGAAATGACGTCAACTTGTCAGGATTTATATTATTTGTTCAATTAAAAATAAGCGAGCTCAATCAATCGGAATCAACCAATGCTCTTATTGAGGATGAAGAAATATCTTAATGATATTTAATTTAATTTATAAATGCATTTGCTCGAAACAATATTTTCTTATTGGTGAGTTTTAAAAGCCAATAATAAACGAGAAAATGATTCGTTCGTTCGTTCGATTATCCTCCATGGATATTTTTCTGTTTACAACTCTATTTCATAATACGTTGCTGGGAGAATTGCGAAATTGTTCGTGTTTTTTTATTCATGAGTCATTGATAGAAGAAGAAGAAGAAGAAAAAAGCACACATTGATTTTTTTCCTTTTCGATTCTTTCACTTTTTTTCGTAGATGAAGAATCAAAATTCGATTTCAAAACCGGCTGTTATCATTAAACCTCCGCCGTCCGGATCAGCTGTGCCATTCTCGAAAAAAGAAAAATTGCCAATTGATAATAAAATGGAATCGAATAATCATCATCATCAACAACAACAACAACTCTTCGATGAAAAACTACAACAAAACAATGATTTTCCATACAACAACAATGAGACTCCTCCGACACTTTTAACTGATAAGGTAAGAAATAGAATGTTCTACTCAAAACATATCGTCTAAGTTATAGTAAAAAGAATATTTTCTTTTTTCACTAATTGCACCGAATAGATAACAAAAAATAAAACAGTATTCATAGCAAAGATAAATTTTAAAATACAATCGTGATCGACTTTTCTGTTTTATCATAAAGTACGATATAAAGAGTCTGCATTGAATAGCTCGACAAGGTCGAATGTAGATAGTATCTTTTATTTCGACTTTATTGTGAGGTGTACGCATAGCAGTTATTTCACGCTTCATGTGGTTTATGCAAACAGTTTGTTATTTTCTGTTTATTTAAAGCAAATACTTTATGAAAATAAAAACGAAATGTATAAATTGTCTATTTTCACTAAGATAGTATATCGTTAATGAAGCTTGTCGGTTTTCCTTTTAAATAGAATTCTTGCAATGAACTTTCGAACTTTTATTTTAGTTTAAATAAGAAAAATAGTTAATTGGTAGGAGAATTTATACGATCATCGAAATATAAGGAGGCGCTAAGTGTGTATAATTATTTTGATCTTCGTCTTACTTCAAAGACTGTTTATTCACATAGTGTTAGAATAAATTGTTATCTCTTATGTCAGTTGTTAGTCAATTCAAAGAATTGATAGCCGATGAACAAATCAGTTGTTCATTCTAATCACATGTAAGATATCTGAAGAGTTTTTCATGTGAATATCAAAGTAGAATTTAATGAGAAATCATTTTGTTTTATTTGAAAAGAAAGAATAACGTTACACAACTCCTTGCTTCAGAAATATTTTTCGTTTAACCATCCGTGACAATATATATATATATAACTATAACATCAATGAATATCATTAATCCACATCAGTCAAATAGGCTTGAAGTATCATTATGAGATTTTTCTATGATAAGAATTCATGTATTTGAATAGTACGTCTAATGGGATTGTCATTTCTTCTGTTTGATCAGGGCAAATATATCTATGCACCTAAGCTAGACATGACTTGCTGCTACAATATTCATTAGACACTTTATTTTTAAATCATGATTAGACTTTTTTTTATCAAAAAGAACAAAACCCAAGTCATCTTCGTATGCGTATATATATATATATATATTTCATTGATGTCTTATGAACGGCCTAATCTTATCTTGATTGATTGAGTTGGCGTCTATATATGTATAGATATATATTCTAAAATTAATTGAGAAGGTGTATATGAGAATGTAAACACATCTGTTTTATTGTATAGCATTCTATATTGATTTCATTTCACAGGAAGCGAAAGAACAAGAGATAATTATCTATGAATTTCATTTTCCTGTTGACTTATGCGGCCGTCTTATTGGTCGACAAGGTGTTCATGTGGATTATATACGACAAATGACACAGGTGGATTTAGTTGTGCGAGATGATGCTGTTTCATTTGAAAAACAAGTTGTTGCTTTACATGGTTTGATTAGATTGTTTTTTGTTTGTCAATGTTGATCTTTAATTAAAATTCATCACAAATAGGTCGTCGTGTTGACGTTGAACAAGCAATTGAACTCATAGCTAAACGTTTTCCACCCGACCGCTATCCTCAAGTTGCATTTAAACCTATCAATAAGAAAATTGTTGTACGACAACGTCCACCTGAACGCGTAGCTGTTCCTCAATCTGTAGCACAAGTATTTGCAAATGTATAACTAAAATAAAAATATTCACTTTTTTCTTTATACCTTCAGCTTTATTTACCCGACGGTATACCAACTGAAGTACTTGTTACCAGTGTTGTTTCATGTAATCATATATTTGTTCAACAAATTTTACATCCATCTTATGTTGAACTTGCACGCCTTGATAATTCAATGTCAGTCTTCTATCATCATACCGAAATGACACCACTTTTGCCAAGACCTATTCAAAGTAAGAAGAAAAAGCAGTAACAAAGATTCGAGGATTTTTCATTGTTATTTTGTTTTTCAGCCGGTGTCATATGTGCTGCGCCAACACAAGCTGGTTGGTTTCGAGCATTAATCACAGTATATAACAGTAACGACGATATGGCTATGATCAAATTTCTTGATTATGGAGGTTATCTTTATGTACATGCAAATTCACTGCGTCTTCTCCGGTAAAATCTTTGTTTTCTTGAAGAAGTACAAAAAAAAAAGACTGCTAATGATAATTATTTAGACAAGATTTCATGGTTATCCCATTTCAAGGTGTTGAAGTCTATCTTGATAATGTTGTTCCAGCTGAGAGTAAGTATTATAAATATTACATTTTTCAAGGAGAAATATAATTTTATCCTTAGCGACAACTTGAAAATTTAACTTCATCTTATAGTATAAAGTTATAACAATATCGAAAATGTTTCCATCAGTTTAACCATATGGACGATCGTCACACACGTGTAGATTAATAAAAGATTTAAAACAATGAAAATGACTTAGCTTTTTAAAAGAATAGATCAGCTGATAGAAGCCAGCTAATCAGTAAAAGTTTAGCAACAGTCTGTCTGCCCTCAAAGCCCTACTATAGATCGATAGTGCATTACTTTACTAGTTGATTCCATTTTAAATCGTCAGATTTGTTTTTGTCTTGAATTTAAATTGAATTCGTTGATAGATAGAAAGTCTACAATCATCTGTTAAATGAAAACAATATTTTCTTATTTAGATCAAGAAGATTTTACCCCCGAGTCCACTGAATTAGTTAAACCAACAATTCTTGGTTCTACTTTTAAAGCAATGATTACGGGATATCATTATGATAATACTCCATTTATTCAACTATCCAGACGATATGATTTCGTAAGTGTTCATAAAACTAATCGAACACGAAAGCAAATTTCGAAATATACATCTTCATTGTTTTTAGCAGCGTATCGTAAATATTGATATTCAGAAAATGATCAATAATCAATACCAACCATCTGCTAGTAATGATTCAACATCGACAAACAATATTGCTAATACATCAAATACTCAACCGATGATAACTCAATTACAGCAATCCGTATCGGATGTATCAACATTATCATCGACAACGAATTCCGATAGTTGAACGATATTGATCTGTATTATTACTTATTATTTCTTTGTGGTATATTCACCGGTTTTGTTCTCTGTCTTTTTTCGGAAAAGAAAAAAGAAAACAATACGTGATTATTGTGTGCTTTATTCTTTTTTCTTTCGTTATTGATGACTTTTTGTTTGTGTTTTTCTTTTTTGTTTACTGTTCTTGTTAATTGAGGATGATGATGTGTGCATCCCTCGGCTTTTTCTCTCTTTTTCTTGAGATAAAACTGTTTCATCTATATCTTCACTTTTTTCGGTTTGTTTCGTTATAACATAAAGTTGTGTGTCTTTGATTTCTTTTTTAAGCGTTGTTTTTTTTTGTTCTTCTTCATTTCGCTCAAAAAGACAGAAAAACGAAGAAAAATTCAATGAACAATCAGGAGTTATTTGAAAAATCATATAAGTAACAAGAACTATATCAATTGTTGGTAGAATAGCATTTGCTATCAGTACGAATGATTCTGTTTGATTAGCAGTTAATCTTGAATAATAGTCAGTAAGTCGATACGTTTGAATGATAATAGGCAACATTTTTTTTTTTATTAAGATGCATGATCAATAATACATGAATGGCGCGCGAGACGGAAGACATTTGTTTAAGTAATCTGAAATTTGATTTTGTCTCGAAAATTTTAATCCGTATTTGAGTTAGACTTGATTCTGCATAAGACAAGCAGAAGTCTATACGGATTAGACACCATGAAGTTTTGACGATGAAATATGATCGACTTACTGCATTTTTTGATCTACATAATAAATTTAACCTTTGAATAGCTATGTAGATTTGTAGAATTTCCTAAAAACTTAGGTGAAATTATTCAATTGTTCAGTAAACTCGGTGTTTGTGATGGAAGACTTTCTTGGGAACTACTACCGTAACAAAGGGAATAGTTTTATCAATTGAAAAATTTTCAGGCAAAATTTAACTTCATGATTTTATTTTACGAGAAATGCATACAGATGGGATAAAAATCTAGTTAATCGATAATAACAGTTCGGTTTCAAAGGCTCATGAGACTAAATCATTTGAGACTGTTGCTAATTTTTCTAAGATTTTCCTTCGAAATCTAATGTAAGCTCAAATAACATTTGTCACTTGAGACAGTTACTTCCTTAGAAGAATAATTACTGGATTTCATAATGAACAACAATACCTTAATCGAGCTTTTATCTGCAATCGCATGCAATTCTTGACTTTCTTGATCAAGAAAGCCAAGAACTATGGACACATCTTGAGCTCAAGTCTTGACAAGCGCATGAATAAAAAAGATCGACTAGGGTAGTTTTAAAAATAATATATCTTAAAGAATTCTCTTTTTTATTGCACCCAAAGGGTAAAGTCACGGTACTTGATTGTATATTGATTCTGCATGATGATAATGAAAACTGAAGAAGGTTGCATTTAGTTCGATTTCAACATCAATTGTTCTGTTAAATATAAATTATTTTGTATTAGAAAATGTAACATAGTTACTGAAAAAAAATAAAATATGATTTAAGGTCGTAAGAATCCTTGAGCAAAAAAGTGTCATAGAAATTCTTCCGGAACATTTTACATTTAGAAATCAGTTCTATGAATGAGAAAATTTTTATTCTTTTTCCCTTTCGATTGCACCTCCATGTTTTTACAACAACCGATAAAAGCTATTTTATAGCACCTTCATTGATTTCACATAGTTTTAAGTTGAAAATTTAAAAAATACAATTCATCTCCGAAGACAAAACGCATACATTTGTACAAAACAATGGTGGTTCGACTAAAATCACCCTAGCCGATGTTTGTGAATGTGAGAGCAATTATTATGATCATGTACGGAACTTTTTTGAGCTATGAATATACATGATATGTGAATAATAGATATATCATCGATATTCAAGAAAATGACGATTGAGAGTTGTGGAAAATTCTTTGTTCAAAACTCGTCGCCTCTTTCACAAAGCAATTTCAATTGATACCTTTTCTGCACATGAGATTTCACTCTCTCTAGTAGCAAACAAAAACGCATCATCGAACTTCCGCAATGTTGCATTAAAACTCAACATTATAGAAATAATTAATTCAGAACTTTGACCTTAACCATTAAAACTAATTTGCGTTTTTTCTATAATTGTATATATTAATCGGAGTGGCCAATTTTAATTGTGGATGTGTAGATAACTATGTATGCGTTCTATGAACTTATTTCACGTTTGCCATTATTTATAATACAAAAATAGAACAACATCAATTCATAAGAACAAACAACATTGATGAAAAAAAAACAAACAGAAAACAAAATAAATATATTAAAAATTTAGCTGTTTTATATACTTAAATAATATATGCATTTATATTCGGATAGAAAATCATCGTGTTTATGTGTTTTTTTAAATTTTATTTTGCTCTTTTGTCTGTATCTTAATTTATAGTTTTGTTTTGTTGGGCTGTTGAGCAGTTGATTGTGTTATAATCAATAATCATTAGCATTAATTTTGAAGAAAAGAAGAAAAACAAATGAATCTGTTATAGAATTTTCTCAAGAAAGCACCAGGTTTCAAGAAAAAAACGCGAACGAAAAAAAAATAATGATCAAAATTTGGTTTGTTTTAAGAAATATTATTTGATCATGCTTAATAATTAATCACACGGTGTTTTGCCGTTGAGGACAAGTCACGGATATAGTTGGCAATGGCTGTCGGATCGTGTTTAATTGTGTTTGAACATGAGATTCTAACCGTTCCCATAAACGATTGTTTTGTTCAGTAATAGTCGATACCATTAAATTAGGCAAGTTTTCAATTTGATTCTAAATATATGTAGATAACTATTATAGAAGTTCACGACTTGCATTCCTAAAACTTTATTCTCGTTCAAATCAAAAAATATTGTAAAAGTCTGTCTTTTATATTGGTTATATAGATTGATAGCTTTGATTTTCTCCGTTGTACGATTGATGGAGATTCAGAAGGTGTGAAACTTTTGTCATGAAATATTCTTCTGCACGCTTGCTTTTGATTCAAATTAGTTTTCTTAGCGATCCCAAGGTGAGAACACGACATCAACTTAGCAGAAACAGTTAGAATGTTATTTTTTGCTAGAATAACATGTCAAGAGAGGAAACTTTTTAAAATATTTCATCGATCATTAGGATATAAATGATGCACATAGACCACGCTAAAAGGCAATAAATCAGTAGGGAAATTTTTTCTCGTAAACCATAAAAAAAACATACTGAAACTAATTGAATCGATGAAAACTTGTTCATAGATCATATTTTATGATTTTCTATTGATAAACTACCTCTAGGGAGAACAAATCTGTTATGAAATAATATAATGATTAAAAATATTATTCAACGGGTTATAAATCATACTGAAGATATACAAAAATATTTTGAGTCGAAATTAGATGAATCTATGGTTTTTTTTAAGCATTGATACTTTTCTTGTGATTCATTACTCATTTGAGTTACTAATAATTAATTTTTTTGTAAGATTTCGAACGTATACTACTTTTATTAATTATTTTTATGTATAATTATACCTGTAAAGCCATTACTCTTGTATCTAAATCATGAAATTTTGTTTCGAGAACCGATTGATTCGATAGCATTTGAGAAACAATATCATATACCGATGATTGCAACTTGAAAAAGAAACAGAATGTAAATTCATTAGTAGAACAAATAGACCATAGCATTATTGTAAATGCTTTCTTACGCGAGCAATATCCGATACGGCATTAACATTATCTGTTAGTTTTCTTTGATCTAATTTAACTTTTCGAAGACTATAAAAAGCAAAATAAAGAGCACTTAACAAATATCAAGCGTTTATCATTACCTATGAATTGCTTGAAGAAATTTTCTTTGATGTGTTCGTACTTTAGACGTATTAACATATTTCACAAGTTTCGTATACTTATATATTAGCCATGTTTCACGTAGAACATTAGCTGCTGCATTTTTTAACTTAAAAACAAAAAGTCATATTTCAATGATTGTTTTTTTCTTCTTCCTATGATCGTCTAGCTTTCGACCTACTCTTTTGGTTAATTGTGTGTCCATCATAAAATTATGGACATGTTTTTCTGCTCGTGTAAGTTCAAGTTTACGTGCAAGTACGGCAACCATTGTTGCTGTACAAGATACACCCTGAAAAACATCAAAACAATTACTTATTATAAATTAGATTTAATATTTGTTTTCGAAGAGAAACAATCAATATTATCAAATTCATATATGGCTTGTTTTTATTGTTTTCCTTTGAGATTCGTAGAATAATAAAAGAATTGATTTTTTCAATTGGCCTCAACAGTATGAGAAAATTCTCGGAATTAATTTTATAAGAGAGACTGGGAATTAGCTATGATTTAAATATTTAAAATATTCTTCGTTGTTTTATTATAAAGAAAGATCAAGGTTAAAAAGAAAATAGAGTGCTTTTTTCCTCTTCTATGTCTGATTAATAGTGAATATTAAGTTTCGATTAACGATTTTGACAAGACAGACGTATTAGAATTTTACTGTATAACAAATGAATGAATATGACTATGGCAAATACGATTGTTTTCTAATTCGTTAGATATCGTAGGATAACATTACTATCATGACTAGACATTGATGAAATCCAAGATAACTATTAATTCTACAATGCTTATTGTATAAATAGATTTTCATATATATAGATGCTAGCCGATTGTCTTTTTGTTACTATGAAATTGCAACAAAATCTCATATTTGAAATAGTACTAACCATCAAACCGGATACAACACAAATGGCTCGACCACAATAAGTGTTTGGTACTATGTCTCCATAGCCGATAGCTAGAAATGTCACAGCTATTAACCACATCGAATTAAGGAGATTGCCATGATGTTTTGGATCATGATTGCTATTAAAATATAAAACATGCGTATATGCATTTAGGGTGTAAACAAATAAATTCCACATACCTCTCGCACGCTCTTAATGTCCAGCTGGCAATAATAAACAGTGACAGAATAAAAACAAGTAAAACTGTTCCCGGGCATATTGTCATCAATGTTTTTAATACAAATCTTGTATTAAATTTAATTCGATTAAAAGCTCCGATACTTCTCGATGAAGCATCTAAGAACAAGATGAATAATTAGAATAAAATATTTCTCATTCGTTTTCACTACAAACCTGTAAATAATTTGCTATGCAATAGCATAACGCGACATATTAAATAAAGTCGAAAGAACATGGGTAATGAAAGTAAAATATCAATATAAACAGGAACAGTTTTAATTTGCGAATGATAATCAGCTTTATTCGACATATGTGTTGTCCAGTCAAACATTATTGAACCAGGTATTGGATGAATTGCACAAACTTTAATTAGCAAGAAAATATGATTGCGAAAAGATTCAATTAACAAATTTTTCGTTTTTTTTACTCGATACTTCAGAACCAATTTGTAACACACGTTGCCATGTCATCGCAATCCTCCAATCGTCCAAACAATTATCAATCATAAATAACTATTACAATATATATATAGAAAACAGTAGTTTAAGTCATATGAAAAGTATTTGTCATTATTTACTTTTACTTCAAGTGCATGATAGAAAATAATCATAGCCAGTAAGACTAATGTGGACAAAGTTATAAACGATTTGAGAAGCACTGAGCACCAGTCGCTCTAAAAATAAATCACAATTAGTTTTTCAATTGTGTGTGCCTTTCGTCTCTATTTTCTGAAGTCTTTGTTTCCTTGCCATTTATATTTCCTGAAATAATGTTTTATTTTGAACAATTTTCATTGAGTTAATCATATATAAATTCAAATTCTATTTCATTCCGTTTTCTTTGTTTTTTTGTTCATTAATGACATAAAGCAATTTTCCTTATTACTGTTGCCTATCTTGTCATTAAGAAACCGTCTTTTCTCTTATTTTGACATCATCAACATGAATGACTAGAAACTACGATTTTGTATAGATCACATTCATTGTATGAATGTCTATGGCTAGGACTGTCGAAAAAAAAAGATCTGAGCAAATAGAAGGCAAATGCAGACCAGTGAGCACGTCACAGAAAGATAGAAGAAAAAAAGTCGGAGAATGTCTAAAGCAAATAACCAAAAGACATTAATGTCTTTTTCTTTTTCTTTTTCTTTTTGTTTAGAGATTTCCTATATGTTACAGATTATTATGAAAGAAAATCTTTAAATTACATTTATTCACACGCTCAGAAAATGTTTTTTCACTCATATCCTTTTACATTTTTTTTTATCATGAAAACTGTGTCTCCCAAGCAAGGAGAAAGGTTACTTAGCTGAAAATAAAATGTGAAAGCTTTCTCATCTGGTAAAGCTCTTTCAGGTGGAGTTAGTGAATAACAGATGTAGATCTGTACATGTTGCAGAAAGAGAAAGAAGAACAAAAACTGTCTACCAAACAAAATATTCTTTTTTTATGCACAAATGCCAATCGAGCGGAAGAACAAAAAATTTAACTATTGTTTTTAAGATCACTTGAGTGTATTCACTAACGAGCCACTTCCCAATCTCTTTCATAAATACAATATAACGTTTTGCTTCCGTAGACGCTTTTTTTTTCTTCTCTTCGATTATGATTCACACAAAAGAAAAAAAGCCTATAGATTTGTATAATTTCTTGTTTACCTTGTCGTAAACTTTAGCCATAGTGAATTCTTGTTCAAGCACCATTAATAAAAGACCAACCATGGCAAACAATAGAGCATAATCAGATGCTTTACGACGCTTTTCAAAAAGTAATTTTCGTCTGCCCAAACGGTAGCATTCTTTACGTGATGTTCGTTCGACACGTTTGCTTTCGCCTGAACGAGATTGAATGAGTGTTTGCCGAGACGAATCATCGGCATTATTAACTTTATGATGAGGATGTATTGATTGAATAGGAATACTAACACCAATAGATGTTAAATCATTTGAATTAACGGCATTTGCCGTTGGTGACATATGCGCCTTTTTATCGACATTCGAATTATTAGTTGTTGATATACCTGGCTGCGATGTATTCGACATGAAATCACTAACCAACGAACCGTCACATTCGCTTTGACGCGAACTTTGTCGTGGTAAACGATCGGGCCGTTGTAATTGACGAAATGGGATAGCTAGAAATGAGAAATAGTCAAAGAAAGAATAGAAAGAAAAAAAGAAAAAGAAAAGCGGCAAAGAATGTCGATCAATTATCCATCTTTTTTTGCTGCAATCTCTCGCTCTCCCTCTTCTCGCCCTCTCTGCCGGTCTGTCTGTCTCCTTCATTATATCTTCAAAAACTCGACACACACACACAAACACACACACACACACAGGCATAGATATTTTTACTGGCAATAATGAAACTTAGTTAGTGATACGTCATGTATAATTAGTCGATAAACTCGAAGATAATATTCTATTTCAAATTAAAACCTTGCTGTTCTCTACCCCGCGAGAATGAAACTCAATCGTTTTGAAAGCTAAATGGTATTAATAATCACAATTGGTTAAATTTGTCTCGTCCAGTAAGAATATTCGGGGAAAACAAAAAAAGAAGAAAACAAGAGAGAGGGAGAGAAGGAGAGGGAGAAGAAAGAACCAGAGTTCCATATTTACCTCCATTATACTTCATAGATTCTAGACTAATGTCTAAAATTGCATCTTCTTTTCGGCGTTTTAAATCACTGAGTAGTGTTTTTCCACCACTTGTTACACTCCCACTCCCACCACCACCACTATTATCTGTTTGAGTGCCAATATCTTCATTGGCAACTACTCCTTCACCACGCCATCCATTATAATTTGTGTCAGCTGAATGAGCACTACCATGAGATTCAATCGATCGATTAAATGTTGAATGACCAATAAGGACTTTAGATGATGCTGTAATTGATGCCATTGTTCCAAATATATATGTAGATAGATAGATAGACAACGAACAAGAAAGACAGAGTAAAGAAAAAATTGATTTAGGATAATGATAGTAAATAACAATTGGTAGTTTTACAATCGGATGTTGACTTTTGTTGCATTACATTTGGTTCAATAAAATAATCAAGTATATACAGATTTTTTTCTAAAAATAGAAATAATCGATAGACAAGAAGGTTCTAGGTAGTTTTGTCTTTATCTCAGTGACATATGCATATCTCTAGATATATTTGTATAGATGAATTACGTTGTCTAGCAGATTATTAATGGTGAAGACGATGCCAGAAAAATAAAAAATCAGGAAGGAAATGTAAAATGATCGATCGTCTCTTTAGCTGTCTGCCGAAAGTTTAGTCAGTCAATAGATTTCTATTTAATAATGTGCAAGTCTATCTTATAAATTCAATGGCAACTATTTTGAGACCTATCATGTAAAAATTCATGTCTTCCTTCTACAAAATAAGACAAAGCTAATTGAGCGTAGAGTATCGATTCTCAACAATCGATTGCCGTGTAATAGCTGTTGCGAAAGAGAAGAACAAGTAGAACAGATCAGAGTCAGATGTCTGTTATTTAGGAAAAACAAAAATTCGATTAAAAAAGTTTTCTTTCGTTCGATCATCCGATTCTAATTTTCTTTTCCGATTTTCACTTATGGTGCTTCTCTAAATCGTACGAGACGACAAGACGACAGCGTGAAGTATCATTCATACCGTGCACAGATTAGAATTATTAGTTTTGGTACTTTTACTGGTATACTCGTCATCGTTCGGGCTTTTTTGCCTTGTTTTTTTTCGTTGTCTATTTATCTTATATCAGTAAACATCGGCGTATGTTTCTGCGCGCGCGCACGCGTGTGTGTGTGTGTGTGTGTGTGTGTATGTGCCTATGCAGATGATGTGTAGAGTGTTAAGCACCATGCTGCTGTCTTTAATGCTAATAAAAGCAACAACCATAATAGTAATAATAATAAACCTAGAAATCTGACAAGATATGTGGCGACGGCAGATCGATACCATTATGTCTCTTTCTGTATCTAATACCTATAGCCTATTCTTCATTTTATTATATACATATATATGCATCTATATGTTTGTATAAATTTTTCATGAAGGAAGACTAAATGATAGGATCAACTGTTTACGGAGAAAGCAGAAAAAGAAGAAGAGAAAAAGAGACTTATTCTTTTTTTCGCAACTTCTCTATCGTTTCCTGTATCCTTTGTCATCCACAATATTATTAGGCGGCACAGAGAAAAAAAGATCTCTAGATGTATGTATTCATTCCATGCGCATGCTCATTGTTGCGCGATCGTTATTTTATGTTCTGGCTGAAGACCAAGCATAAATTATAAACTATGACTTGATAGTGAGAAGCCGGAAAGCGTCTCATTTTACTCAACTAACTACTAAAGAAATAACAAAAAGAATGGCCATGATTGGCTCTTGAATACGAGAACAAAAAGAATGACAAAACGATAAGAATAAATGCATTGAGATACGGGGTAAAGGTGTTACAACAAAACAAAATCAACTTAACACAGATTCTGATGTTTATGAATTAGAAAATTGACGAACTTACATTAAGAACTATTTTCTCACTGGTAAATATAAGTCAGAGATGTAGAGTTAAATATGAGAAATATACATGCAAACACGCATATGAAACAGACATTCGATGCATCATATGGATCATATTTTAGTCACATGAGTAGAGAAATAGCTATGTGTAATTTAGCATTATACTATCTGCATCTGTTACTCTCGCATGTTCATTGTTTTGCCTTAACCAGAAAAAAAAACAACAAAATTATGCCAGCTCAATTCGCAGTAGACTGCACAAAATCTGGAGCGTATTCTTGTGCACAAGCAAGTGTCGTATCGCGTGTAGCTGTTGTAATGAGAGCAAATCTAGTGTCGAGGAAAAAGAAAAGAAGATGAACTGCAGATTTAGTATAGCAGTTAGTCACGTTAGATGAAATTCAGGACATTGCAATAAAAATATTGTAGCGAACAAGACTACTCCTTATTGTCGTCAGACACGATGTAGCGGGCTCTTAATTATGAAAGAGAAGCATATACATAGAGCGACAATATTGAACAAAATACTTGAAAACAATAAGACAATATTTCATGTTGATAAGTTATGCGCCACATAAATTTAAAATAAAAATAAATAACTCCTGAAATACGTTACATATATATATATATATCACAATTTATATGTACATACATATTGATTACACAATGAATAATTAATGATTGACACATATACGTTCTTATCAGTCTATATTAAAACTTCAAACGTTTCTACCGGGATATAATAAATTTTGATAGCTTCAACATTTACATTATTATCAAACATCTAACAGAAGTACAGAAACGAAAGTACTCAAATTAGCAACTAATTTGGTTATCAAAAAATACAAGATATCCCGGACACTTTCAATATCAGTTAGACCGTCAAACTATGCAACAAAGACAGAAAAGGGCGTGACAAAATAATCGAACAGGTCGTTGGTTGTGTGGCCTTTCTTCTTCTCCTTCTTCTTTTAGTTCTTTTCCTTCTTCGTCTTCATAATTCAACGTCTTCTTTTTCTCTTCGTTGTTCCAACAACAACAACAGCAGTAGCAGCACCAGCATCAGCAGCAGCAGCAACAACGGCCATGTCGATGTTTGCCATGAAATAGCGAATACCAAAGTAATAAAAAAAAGAAGAAAAACTTTTTCTGCCTGTGAGCCTCTTCCTTTCTATACATCAATATAGTTTAACAAGCGTGATGAACAATTGAAAGGAAAAAGAATTGAGAAACAAAATGTTTGCGAATAATAGACCTATGTAAATTATCACTAATTAGTTGAATCCTAGAAAAGAAAAAGCTATAGAGTTTCTTTTCTTGTTTTCCGTATAACTCGCTACCTGGCCAATTTCTCTTCTACTTGTAAGTTCTTATCTTAGTATGAGTATTTATTTGTATGTTTATTACCCGAAATGAGCATTCAACCATCAAGAGATACTTTTGTTTATCATATCATAGTTGTTCGTTTAACTCTTTTTTCCACTCTATTTATCAAACATTATGAGTTATAAATAGCGACCTAGTAAAAGACTTGATGCAAATACAGAATAGAAAGAAAGAAAGAAAGAAAGAAAGAAAGCGAGAAAAAAAAGAATAGAATAACTAATCAGCTTTTTATTCCTGAAATTCTTCACTTGGACAGAGATTTTGCTTTTTTTAATTAACCACCTAAATAACAAAAAAGAAATAATTTCTCATGTCAACACACAACCATTTAAACGTTACAATTAATCGTTTGAAACATAAAGTTGACAAGAACTAAATATAACTTATAATTTCGTACGATCGATTTCTAAAATATTAATAATTATCCTATATCAATAGAGAACGAGAGAGAGAGAAAAAACGACTCCATTCAGATCTCTATCAATTCAATTATCGAAAGATTTCGGAGAATTTTGTTTTTGTTATTATTTCTATGGGACTTGTCTAGCGTTCTACATTTGTTATAATTGAATCAACATCTATGCTCGATTGCTTTCGTTCCTTATTCGAAATGCATTTCTCTCATTTCCTCTTCTGTTTTACCAACACAATTAATATAAAGTCGGAGCAACTGACATAATATCATCACTAGTCTGCATGTCTTTGATTTGCATCGTTTTGTTTATCTATACCAACATCATTTAAC
Source organism: Rotaria socialis (assembly GCA_905331475.1). Taxonomy (NCBI): domain Eukaryota; kingdom Metazoa; phylum Rotifera; class Eurotatoria; order Philodinida; family Philodinidae; genus Rotaria; species Rotaria socialis. Next base: position 411,257 of record CAJNYU010001570.1, on the reverse strand, counting down.
TAGCGAGATATCACAGAGTTTTGATTGAAGAAAAACAAAATTAGCCACTAGTATATGAATTATATTTTTGATAAATATCGTGACAACAGAGTTCATGATAAATATGCCAATCATTAAATCGGATTAGACAAATAGAATATGCCAAAGAAAAAAACGTATTGTATTAATAGTTCTTTTTCTCTGGTAAAATTAATCTATCCAATTTGATTAAGTGTTATTATAAATTGTTCGCCCAACTTATTCGGATTTCTCGTAAATAGAAAAATAATAGTGTTTCCAAGGAAAAATACTTCTTTATATAGCTTACATGCGAATAATACTTCTAATAAGTACCTGAGACGGATGGTTTTCATAAGAAATCATTTCCTATTTTCTCGTATTGAACTTAGTTCCGAACGAACATAATTAACAATAACAATACGATACTTTCTACGACCTCAATTATTACTAGGTTTTGGTTTACCGCTGCAAGAAATAAATGTCGCAAATGTTCGACAGATTCGTTCTTTATGCAGTTCTGTTTTTTGCTTATGGATGATGGGGACCAAAAAGTACGATAAGCAAAAACATATATGACGCTAGCAAATATTTTCTTCTTTTTTTCTATCTGTCTGTTTTATCGATTTAGGAAAATTATAATGAGAATATTTTCCTTAGGTTTTCCATTCAGAAGGTTAACTTGAAAACGCTGCTTGCAAACTAAAAAAGGAATTAGAGAGTTTAGAACATTAGGCAATTTATTAAATAATTAATGGACTTCGTTCGCGTCGGCTATTTTCAACATTGATGATTGACTAAAATATAAATTTTTTTTTTCTAATTTACTTCATCGGTGCTTTCTCAAAAACTGAACATCAAAACATCGCTTGAATTAAATGTAGCATAAACATCAATTATAGTATTCACATACCATAGGAATTCACCTCACTGATTTTTTGTTCTTGTTGTTATTGCATGACTAAGTATATCCATTGAACCTGAATCAATACAGAAGACAAGCGATTTCATAATCTTTTCAGACTTGAATAGGCGTGGCCAATAGTGGAATCATTTTATATTGTTGTAAACGACATTTAATTGCTTCTTCTTTTTGCGATTAGTATCGTTCCATTGTGAAGACTTATATACTTGTACGAATATTGCCCGGTGTTTTTCTCTGAACAACTTGAAATTACTCGTAAAATATTACTAAAATTGTTCTTTTTCCAGTCACGTTCTTATAACAAAAGAGTATCAATCAAATGATCTTTGAATAATTTATTTCAATGATTCCCTAAGGATTTAATTGATTGTTCGCTACTCAATATGCATAACGATAAATAGACGGTGATTTATCAAATCTATTAAACGAAAAACTATCCAGATAGTATTTTTCACTCGTAAAATATATACAATGATATTGAAATATGCATTCAACTGTAACTGAAATACATCGTTTCATTTCTATATGTAATGTTTATTCAGTAACTGAAGATATTAATATCATACTCCGATGATTTTCTCTGATTTCTCTTTTATAATACACACTAATTTATTCTCTATAGATTTTATTTCTTGATTAACTATTTAGAGTTATTTATAGAATCGAATTCTATTACAATAATACAGCTATATTCGATTGACAATAGCAAAACTTAATAAATTATGAACATCTAAACATAAATTTACATTTGCGTTCGAGTGTTATTGTCTCCAGAATAAGTATCCTCGCGTATATACTGACTTAATTGACATATAATGATAAAAAATATCAACTATTGCTGTCAGTCTGTATTCGGGGGTTATCCAGGAAATTGATATATTTGTTTTCCAAATTTCTCGACTTATGTAAGTCGTCGACACATGCATATACAATATCAAAAAGAAAACTTTTGAAGGTCAAATACAGATAAAAAATATAAACACTAGAACAAAACCGTCAATTTTGGTTGAAAAGAGTGAGCGAACATTCATAGATGGCAATGACCAATCGCGACTATCTTTCGTCTTATCATTTTCTTATTGTCTTTATTCCATCGACCATACGGCGAATCAATTAACACACGCAGAGTTTTATTGAATAGAACAGTTCTTCTATACTACTAAGTTATATTTATAGTCGACAAATAGGATAAAATGATCTCATGAAAGAATATATGCTCAATAATTAGCCTATGCAAATATATTTTTCTTCAAAAATGATGATTACTGAAATTCAAATGAAGTTTTAATTAGTCTTCGAGTAATAACTATCTTTTAAACGAACTTCGATAATTCATTCGCAATAATATTATCATTACTCTTGTTTTCTTTCATAGTAGTGAGCATGATAAAAGAATGTTATTGAATACTCTGGTGTTATATTTTCTAAAGACACAGATAACATGGATGTTATTTCAGATTCGCCTAGTTTTATATCTCAGATCAGATCGAATGATATTATTATGTCTCATCGTGTGACGAAATGCCTTTTCCTTGTGTTTAATGAATGAACCGATGAAAACGTTGTTAAAAAGATTTCTTAGTATTCAAAAGCCGCTAGGATGTTTTGCATTGCCATCATGAAATATACGATGCTAATGAGGTCATCCAGTAAAAATGCCTGTAGCGAATATTTTCTCGTGAGAAAACAAATAGTAAAAATGTGTAAAACTAACTTAAGTGATAGAATACTCCATCGTCGCACTTAATTCTGGAATGTATTTTAATTCATGTTATCTTTAAATGCAAGTTTTTTTCACTCTGAGTACGATCTAAAAATACTCTTACCATCAATAATTGGAAGAAACAATCCGTATTCTCTGAAGTTGATTGTCTTTATTTACAATAAATACTAACCAGAAATACTAATCAGCGTTCGAAATGGCAATATTTTGAAAAAACACAGGCGTATTCTGAGATCATTAGAATTGTATGGGAAGAGTTCAGTGACTCGAAAGATCGACTAGGATTTCCTTTGCTAAAATTGATTGTAATTTTCTCAGAAAAACGACAAAAAGAACTTTTCTTTAGAATTCAAGAGCAGAAAAAAAACCTAGAATAGAGAAAAACTTGTTTAGGTTACGGGTACATCTCTTGTAAGGTGTCGCTAAAGCAGAATTGGAGTAAATTTTGTTTCTCGTTTATTTATATATGGTTTGATAGAGCTTGAAAAGCTGATCAAGAGTATATACTTTTTATTTCGATTTAGTTACTGCCTGGCTGAGAAAATCTTAAGAAATGAGAACACCTGAGAAAAACATATTTTTATGTTAAATTTTGTTTTTCTTACAAAAATTGCCAAATTTNAATTTAACATAAAAACAGCATTTTTTCAGTCGTTCTTGTTTTTGAAGATTTTCTCAGCCAAAAAAAAGATGAAATCGAAATAAAAAGTACATATTCTTGATCAACTTTTCAAGCTCTATCAAACCATATATAAATAAACGAGAAACAAAATTTACTCCAATTCTGCTTTAGCGGCACCTAGCTTGTAATAACCTTTGAAGTCGAGTTTGATAATAATTAACGTGATATAATAATATCTTGTTATTGATAGATATACTACTATTCTATGTTGTATGATCTATCTAGTTAATAACTGCAATAAAAAAATTTGTTGACAGAAAACTTGGCTTTATGAAAAAGGAAATCCTAGGAATTCAGATTAATTTTGTTCATTGATAGTAACAGATGCTAGAAACGTTCTCCATCAATTTTGTTCTCATAATAATTTGTCATGATGATTAGATACCTTGCTAGCTTCAAGGAACTAAGTCTTCGCTAGAAAAATACGTGTAAATATCTTGGTTTAAGAATACTAAAGTGAATGCGAAAATAGTTAAGATGATAATCGTCTAAACAACAGAACTTGAATTGAAATTTTACACAAAGTTCAACTATGAAAATACTGCATTTAATCGATTTTTCTTACAAAAAACTTTGAAAATTTGTTTTACGTACGTGCAACCAATGGCAAACATACTTTCAACTGGTCTCATACTAGTTTAATTACAAAATCATTGGTTCTACAGAAAATTTTCTCTATCCCATGTATGCTATCTGAAACAAAATATCAAATAGGAGAGTTCAATAAACGCCAGTTGAACATAGTATTTGAGATTTTACAAAGTTCCATTTCGGGGAGAAAACTTAAGCTTTCGAAATTACTGATTTGTTGTAAGCGTTTGGAATGTTCTTTTTCAACTGCAAAAAGATTCAATTAACAACATATCCGCATCCGGAAAATTGTTTCACTTCAACATGTCCTCAAGAATTTTGTGTTCGGTTGAATTATTCCACAACGACTATTTCGACATCGCTCAATAGCATAGACCTACCACTTTCAAATAAGAAAACTATCAAGTCGTGATAATGAGTATTTATCACACTATACTGAATGAAAAATTAATATAACAAAAAAACCGTGCACCACCCGTTTTTCTATCAGGCATTTCAACTAGAAGTTGTTCAAGGAAAAATCTCAATTTTTAACATCTATCTCCTTCGTCGTCTAATTTATAGCCATTCTAGAAATAGTTTTTCATAAATGAAAAATATCATTTTTTCTTCATATTCATATAGAAGAAAAACCAATTCCCATGGTTGAAACATTTATTTATTAAATTAATCATAGATATAAAAAAATTCACATATGATATATATGTTTGTATATATGATATTTATTTTGTTCCTATTTTGTGGACTTACATTTGTTTTCTAATTATTAAAAAAAAGCAAATATATAATACAAATCATCAACTAGCGGTTGAAGAGAACTAAGTATGCATATGAGAATAATAAATGTTAACTGAAAAAAGAAAAGAAAACATGTGAAACCCTTGTTGAAAATTAATACTTGAATAAGTATAGTTCATTTATCGTGTACATATATATATGAATACGTATTAGCAGAAATTTGTTCTTTGTCTTAAAAGTCGTCATGAAATGGATCCGATGATGATGGCGGAAACGATCGATTGGTACCAAATGTCAAGAAAAGTCGCCGTAAAAGTAGAAACGATACGATCATACAACAAAGAAATATAAACATGCTCAAAAGATTATTATTAGATTCATTTTGACGTCGAGTTGATGCATTTATTGGCGTTCGTATAGGTGTATGTATTGAAGGCACGGCCGATATTGGATCTGGTGGTGATAATAATTCAGTATTCGCTTCATCAGTGGATGTTGATGATGGTGTTTCACCTGTTGTTTCAGGTTTCTGAAACAATGACAATAGAGATTAGTTTGCTTCTGTTTAGTTAATAAATCAAATACATACTTTAACCATACCGATTTGATTGGCTAATTCTTTTGCCTCTTTTTGAGCATCAACTGATTTTTCTGATAACGGTAATAGTACTTCACCATTAGTTATATCACATTTTGGGCATTTGTATGAATGTGATCTATTGAAAAACACGAAAACTTAACTAAATAGTACAATGATATACTACGTTGAAAAAACGAAACTCGCTTTGAATAGCAGATATAGTATTACAATAAAGATGTAGAAGATGAATATTTATCGTACCCTGTAATCTGATTGAAAAATCTTTTTACTCTTATTCATCTATCAGTCAGCACGACCTCAGATGCTATTTTAAATAACAGAAAAGGAAGCTCTTGATGTCAATGAGGTGTTATTAAGAATGGTGGAGCAAACGGCATAATCAGAAGCTGATAAAAATTCAAATGTCTAAATACTCCTCGATGCATGTTTAAACCGCCTTCCTTCCTTCCTTCACAAAATTCTTGTTATATTTCTATTTCATAGATTGTCACGCTTGTAGAATATGCCCTATACACATATAATAATAAGAGTACTTCCCCAGGTAACTGACGAAAAATAAAATTTCACTCGCACTAACCAATTTAAAACAGAGAAATCTTTCTTACTTTTTAGCAAGAAGTTTGCGTTCTTCTGGTGTATAATCAAGTGAGCCTAGAGCACCTTCACCGGGCGTTTCCATGAAACCAATAATAGCCAACAAAGCTGTTCGGACACCCCATGTGGGTGTCCATGTTTCAACATGATGACCAGATATTGATAAACATATTTTTTCATGGATTTTAAAACGTCCACTTTCCTAAATGACGACAGAATATTATTAACATAATTTAATCGTAAAAAAAAAGAGAACAATTTACTGTAAGTAATATAATAGAAGGTGGTTTCATTGGGTATTCAACGGGAAATATAATACGTCCATGATAAATTCCTTCCTCAAACTCTGTTGCTATAGGGCCACGAATTGTAAAATGCCATTCAAATAAATTATCCTATTTATATAAAAAATAAAAATTTATATTCAGTTTTTGAATAAATGACGAACTTCAATCGGTTGGCAATAATACAGTTCTGTTGGATCTTTCATTTCGACAGCTTCACGCATAAGTCGTTTTACAGCTAAAATATAAAGATTTAATTTAGCGAAGTGTAAAATGAAAATGGTTCGTTTTCGATTACATACAAGTACTTCGAGTGTTATACAACGATGTAGGTGGTGGTTCGACTGCATTAGACATAGATGCTACTGCCATGATTTCAATAGATTTTAATGAGAGGTGAGGAGATAGATCAAATCTAAAACAATAGCGTATCAAAAGGTTGTGTGACTGTTATTTATTACATGATCTTTATGAAGTCTAGAAATAAAAGTATACTATCAATTGTTTCTGGTTTAATATAGACTGAAAAAAGAAATTGAATTTTAAAATACTCGTTGAAGATATTAACAGCTTTATAAAGTCAATATTACGAAACTAAATATGAAAAGTAAAACATGTCTCTGACCGAAGTAAAACAATTAAAGATAGGGTACCCCGTCTATCTATATTTCTTGTAGATCAAATTATTACAAGGCATCGACATTAATTTGCATGGATCAAAATCCAATCATATAATAGACAACTATTGAGTTCAATGTTTTCCCTAAACTTCTATAGAATGAATCGATAGATACAACATCAAACGGAATATATATATATATATATATAGTATTTATTTCGTAGATCTATATCGAGATAAATGATCCGCTGAATTTTAAGGATTAACTTTACCAATGAGAATGACTTTTTTCCTAAATAAATACGGAACAGTTGAGTAAATATGAATTTAGTCATCCATAATTCTTTATCGCTTCAAATTAAGAAACAGATTGATATTTGAAATAACTGACGTGGTGACAGCTTGATCACAGTCCAGAATTTATACTGTCCCTAATTACTAACCAATCAAAATACAATCTATTCAGTCTTCATCATAGATGTCATGCTATAGTGTATAGCAGATCTGGTAGCAATATATTTTCTGTATATGTTTTTATGTCAGCCACTCTTAAATCAAACATGATCGTTCCATTCAAAATGATGAGTAGTAACGAGCATAATCAGTTTATGATAAAGACGATCATACTTAAAAAAGGTTGATTCGTTCCTAAAGAAGTTTAAAATATGAATCTTTGGCTGCTGAATTAAATCCTTGTTTCGTATCTGTGCTCTATAAGGATGAAATTAACATAAAATTTTCTATAGGAAAAAAATATAATAAAACAAATTCTATCGATCTATTTTATATCGAATAAAATCTGACATTGGCAATAATAATAAGAGGACAAAGAAATTCTATCAACACTAATGTCAACAGTAAATTGTCCATTCCAAAAGACTAAGTATGCGTAATAGGTTTTCATACAAAATTTTAGTATCGTGTTTTTCGACAGGTTTTAGTATAACTGTAGCATCGTATGTCTAGCTGAAGAAATTCATAAATATATTCCATGCTTGACTTGTTATTTTGCCGTCGGAAATCGAATACTAAATATCAATTGGTTGTCTAAATAAAAGTTAAGAGAGAAATTCTATTAGGTTTTCTTTTCATGAAATATTCTTTGACCAATCTGGATTGCGTTTATCAGTCGTACAGATTTACATATTAAATAGTCACGTATAGAGCTCTTCAAGAAAATAGTTTGCTCAATAGGAAATGGTTTATTGACTTTCTTTAATATATCTGTATTCTATTTTTATTGCTACAGATCCGAAGTTTGCTTTTCACATTTCAATTCATCTGTTTGATCCATTTTGTTTCCAAGAAACATTGGCACCTATTTGTTGACGGGGCATTAATAAAATTACTTCTCAACTTTTCCCAGTCACCCGCATGGAATACTATGTTGTGGCCACAGAGAAAAGGAAATACGAATGTAAGAAACCAAGGCCATTTTATCTCACTATGTTCTCGTCTCAGTCGTTCTTTTTCTTTTGTTGCTTACATATAGCGAGGTAATCATAATAACGCAGTCTTAAGAAACGAGTATTTTTGCAGTACCATCAACAGCTATAACGGAAATGGTACTCATGCAATTGATATTTTCTGATCGAACCAGAAGTAGTCTAGAGAAGCAAAAGAAGAAGAAAATAAAGCAAAACTCCAGTTGATACACTGCTTTACTCTATCGCATTTTTTGTTCTAGAATAAATATATTACGTCATATTTATTTATCGCTAATAAACAAGCTGACAGTACGCACAATGACAAAGATGGAACTTTCGAATGCACGATTAGGTTAGTATGATGAATTGCGTGAACTCGTTGCTTCACTATTTTGTTCTGAGAAATAAACCAGAAGGAAAATTTTGAAAATGAAATATGACTTTTGTTTTCGAAAAATCTCTATCAAATAAATAGACATATAGATTGCATGAAGATAAAAAGAACTTAAAATGATTATATCAACAGTATAATTTGACATCATCGGTTTTGATCGGCAAGATAATGCTTATGTCTATTCGTTAGGCTTTCTATTTTTTCCTTACTATCTAAAACCATTTTTGGTTAGTGATTAATTTTATCTTCGAAAAAAATTCTAGCGAAAATTTTTGAGCGAATGCAAAACAGAGAAAAAAGTTTGAGCGAAGAGATATTCGCTGAAAATATTTTTCTTTTTAAATATTTAGGTCTCTCGCAAGCATGGCCATTACTAACACTTGGCTTGTCTTCACTTACAATTGTTGTTGTGGTAACAATTTTGATGATTTTACTATGTGTTATACTTCCTACTAAACGACACCATCGTACGTTTTCATTTATATGTAATTGAAGCATTTATCATATTTTTTTTTCAGGCGTGCCAACTGAAGAAGCACATCACTTTCAAGAAGACTTTCAAGTGAAATAAAAACACTAGCAATCGTTATAACAACATAACAGACTTATCTAATTAACTTTTTTTTTCTTTATTTTTGGTCAAATAATCTAAAAACTAAACACTAGAATAACTCGAAAATCAAAAACAAAAGGAAAACTAATTGAAATTTTAATTAGATATTTCTTGTTGCTCCTCTATGAAAGTATTCCTCATAAGAGTGAATTCTAAAATAAAAAGCATCATCACAGGCACAAGCAATCATTGGTATAACCAACATGTTGGCTTCTGTATCTATGTACTCATAATGAGATACATGAAATCGTTGAAGCATCAAGTTATTTCTGTCTGTTATTTTTGTTTGAAAATTAAAAGTTGATTTCTTCGGTTGAAAAACAATATTTTTTTATGTAGTTTCAAAGAAATGTTTCATTCCATATATATTGTTATGATATGACGGTACCAGAAATATTAATCGAACCATTGTAGGTTTCTATACTTTCTATTCAGAAGAGAACAAAAGATGCAGATATTAAATTACAATAGTCACGACTGTTCGTTGTTCTGTATTAGGACTGGGCGAAAGTTCACACTACTTCATTTAATTAAAATATAAAATTCATTATTATTGTCGTCAGTGTAATACTTTTAAAAATAGGATGAGCCAGTATTCAATTTATAATAACTTCTTAAGAAAAAAGACTAAAATATCCGTCTTTTTCCTTGACAAGAAAGTAATCTGAAACGATGACTGCAGATCGATCTGCTTGAAGTGTCTAAATTTTTCATGAAAATATGATCATCTATTCAATCTTTTGCATAATAATGAATATATTAGTATACAATATTCATCGATCATCCTTTCGTTTATTGTGAAATTACTCATTAACAAAAAGAGGATGCCTTCTAGTGATTCCTCACTGATAAGGTGACATGGCGGGATATGAAAAGAGAGAAGTTTCATCGTATAATTAGCTCCAAAGAATGTCAGCGTCTAGGTGTACTTAGTATGATTATCGAAATTAGCATCAATATCATGATAGATATAGGAGAACCACCTGAAAACGTTTTGTTTTAATAAATCATATGATCCGATGTTTTCCCTTCAGATATCAAACTTTGAAAAGCCTTGAGTTTGATGCTCGTGTTTAACACGAGGAATTATTTATTAATCATTGTACCTATGATTGTTTTGCTAAGATAAAAATACAATGAAGTGGCGGAAGCGCTGTAAAAAAAGCCAAAAAACGATGGAACCTACGCACCTCAAGTGATTATCTTATACGTTTTTTATGAAGCCGTGGTGCAGTTATCCCAACAAAAATTAATCAATTTTTTATCATCATCTGCAAACAGGGACTTCGATTAGAGGTGGGCTGTGGGGGACCAGCCCCCCACTAAATTTAAGAAATAAAGTTGTTTCTGCGAAAATTTTTCCTGGATTTTGGGTTATTCGAAAACTCTTGGTTGCAGTACGTTTGTGTACCGCCAATTAAGATGTTTTTTTTTCTAGTAAAAATGTTGTTTTATGCATCCTATTGTTAAATGAACATTCTCGTTCTGCAGTTATTCGTTTCTATTGGTGACTCCGCTGTTCATTTTCTATTCGTGCCAGAAAATCTTTAATTTCTACCTTTTACTTCTGTTGAAAAATCTAGCGATTCTATTTATTTCTGTCAGAAAGCTCACTTGTTCTATTTGTTATTTCTGCCAGAAAGTTCACTTCACTCTATTTGTTCAAGATTTCATAAAAAATCCAGGGCGTGCAAAATCACGAAATGTAACATTATTTTTTGAATCTGATCAATTGAAACAGAAAGATGATGAGTTTTGAAAACGTTTTTTGAAATATTTCTTTTTATAAATATGTTGTTTTGGCTTATTTTTAATAAAAATGAACTTGGATCATCTATGCTAGATGGTGATATTATAAATCAAGGATGTTCTTTTTGACATATACTGGCTGCCAGAAAAAGTACTTTCTGCCAAAATTTAGCCCCCCTCACTTCGAAAAGTAATCGGGAACCATGATTTCATCATAGTTTAGTACTATATTGATTAAATTTACATAGAATATCTATGGAGAGCCGATACCAGGAAATTTAAATGCCACAAAATATTTTGACTATTTTACGTTAAATAAATGTAAAAACTTTTCATATTTATTTATTAACTTAACTATAGATATTCTCGGTGATGAAAATATTGAACATTGGCAATTGGTTCGCAATGCTCCATTTTGGTTACGTGGTTTTCAAGGAAATGAATTGCAACATTTATTGCGGCGATTGAAATTTCAAGGTAAACACTTGGAAGAAAGTCAACCACAACGTTACTCAGATTTAATAACACGCATACGTTATCTTATGTTTAAAATTAATTTTAAACATTATAAACGTCCATGGCTTATCCGTCCAATCGTGGGTCCAGATGAACCTTTACCTGAATATTATGATCCACGTTCCAGTTGAAAAAAAAACTCATTTGAGTTGTTTTTTGTTTATTATTATTATTATTATTATTATTATTAGAATAAAAAAACAACAACAACAATAAACTATTCTTTATCTTTCTTCGATTTTAGTTTTAATCTAGTTGTACGTGGTGGATCTGTAACAGTAGGTCGTTGAATATAATAGCAATATGTATCAGCTTCAGGTATTAGGCGCCAATCGGCATATTTTACTATATGCTCAAATGTTCCTTTCTTTCGATAGACGTCTCGAACATCAGGTATGCGCGTGTAATGATCACAACTAAAACCTATTGAATCCATCATTGATTGAATATAGATACGTAGTGCACGTATACGAGGATTATATCGATCTGTCCATTGAACATCCCATCGTTCGGCTAATAATAATTTATCTTCAATAAGTAGTTTTCGAAGTACTGGCACTTCAGATCCAGGCATGCTTACTTTGATATGCAATCTAGTATTCTCTGATTTAACTAAACGAGAAAGCCACGAGGAAAAATCAATCCCATTCAGCATTACTACATTTTGTGCGTCTACTAAAGAAGAAAAAAAGAAAGAAATATTTTGTTTTCCTATTGAATAATTTTTTACCGATTTCAGTCAGCTGTATACGACTATTTTCTCCATGATTAATTAAAAAAGGAACTTTTTCATTTCTTAACCAAACAACTTTAGGTATTATAGTTATACTGTAATTTTCAAATTGTTTTTGTTTTAATTTTTTCTTACATAATTGATAGTTAATTGGATCTGGTTCAAATGTAATTATATCATATAATATACTATTTGGAGTAAAATAAATAAAATGTTCAACTGTTTCACCATCAAAACAGCCAATATCAATGTAAATATGAGTAGAATTTCTTTTAAATACACTTTCATCGATGCTATTATTCAATAATGTATCTGAATCTTCTATTATGAATAAAGATTGCAATAAGTGCATTACAGAAAATAACATGAAGATAAATATGAAAACAATCATAAAATAAATTGTATGTCGATTGTAACACCTTGGAACTCTTTTTTCTTTAATTGTACGTGAACACAGCATGGGTTGATTTATTTCAGTTCCTTGAGACATCAAATTTTAAACCTGAAAAGCAAAATTTCAATGAATGATTTTGGTTATTGCAAGCATATGGATAAAAGATAACTATTTGTATATTCATATACTTTCATAAAAGACGTAACTGCAGACGTACCGTTTTTGGTCTCTGTCGTTTCTTGACATTGGCGTTTGCGTACATTTATTGGCTACGCATCACTGATGGATACGAGTCGATGAATGCATAACTCAATTTGATTCAAGCAATAGAACATGCCAATACGAAAAAAGATTTATCTTTCCGTTGGTATATGTACTTTTTTCTCGCTAATTGAATCACGTCACATTATTGTAGGTTTGCTCTTAATATAAGAACGAAGCGGCAGTGCCCAAGGACTGAGAAATAGGAATTCCTAATGTGTCGAGGAATTGCCAGTGGCGCTGTGATAGTTCCTAGAGGAAATGGGAATCAACTATAGGCTCCCTCGCAGTTCCACCATTCACGAAAGTCCTGATATTGCTGTTTTAAAAATAATTTTTGCATGAAATCATTGATTCTCATAATTTTTCAAGTGAAAATGAGTGTAAGAACAAAAATTATCGTGAATATTACATATTTTTACCTTTAGTATGCCAGGTACTGCAGGGAAACTGATGAGTAATTCCTAATCCTCAGTCTTTTGACACCCCTCGGAAACATCACCAACAATTATCAATCAAACTATTCAAATTTCTTTTTTACTGAATATATTAAATCTTTAATATTCTTCTCAGTAACCAGGAACGCTAATCAAATCCTATGCACGACTATTTTTTTATGCACAACTATTTTAAATAAGCAGTAGAATATATAAGTGTATTCTTTTTTCGAGAAATTTCGTCTGTAGTTTATTTTCATCTACATTTAAATAACCTGTGTTAGGTGAAATTTTTTATATTACCTATTTTTTATGCTGTGCATATAAAAAATATTTACCTTGAGCATATTTCCGTTCACATGAATGATTAATTACCACATCTGTTTCATTTCATTTACGAATAAAATAGCCAATCGCGTTTTTAAAACGATAGAATAAAATAAAATAGCTCTTTATTCTATAAAAGTATAGTTGTGAAGTATGTGTGAAGTTCGAAGGTTATTATGAACCTTTAACGGCTGAAATAAAAATTTCCGTTTGAGACTACAATTATATTGATTTTCTTCGAATTTTTCTCTCGACACCTTTGTGGTTGATAGTACAGCGTGCAAAGCAAATCAAGCCTTAACAAAGTGAGTTATAAATAGATAATCTGACGATTATGATTCAAACATAGTCTAGTTTCATTTTGTGAGTGTGAACGTCGAGAAATTTCAAAAACTTTCGTTGCATATGTTCCAAAAGTTCCCATTTCCGATAGAGATCTGACGGAAAATTAGTATTTCATTATATAGCAATCCTTGCTTTTTTGTTTTGATATGCTTCAAATATGTTTTAGTACAAATTCACAAGTTTAATTATGGATTTCAATCTGCACAAGCTTGATTTTTACGTCTTTCAGAACTTAGAATCGATGACTACCATACATATAATGATCCTAGATTCGCAAAAGATATTTATTTGTTAATCTAGTACGTTGATTTTCAAATATCAGTATCAAAATGGCTGAGCTGTAATCTCATCTTTTACTGTGTGACACTGTAAAAGTTACATGGTTCAATTTAATTCTAGTGTCTTCTATTTCAAGTCATTCCATCTGCGAGGATTTAGTCGAACCGAAAATATTTATCAGATAATGGCTCGAAAATTCGTCAAATATCTCGACAAAATATAGACTAAAAAGAACGCAAAGAATGTAGCTCGAAAAGGTCAGTGACTCTCTATTCAACAACATCAAAAACAAGATTTTGTCAATATTTTATGTTTTCATAAATATAACGAACTAAACAATATTCTCAGAAAATAAAAAAGCTTAATCAAAAATATCCGATAACGATTTTTCATATTTAGTTAAAATAGCATCCCAAACATCGTAGAACTCCAATGGATCATCACGCATTCCAGTATGTAATTTTGACATGCATATTAATAACTGTGGATTGTTCATGAAATATTCATCACATGGAATTGGATTATAAAATGTATAAGAAAATTTAAGATCTTTAAAATCATAAAATGGTATTTCTGCTAAATCACGTAAAATACCAGTTATATAAGCATCGCCTATACGCACTATTTGATGATTTGGTTGATTGGCTGCATTTACTAAACGTTGACATGAAAAATTAGAAAAAAGATAGCCTACACCAAATGTATATGGAGGATATGTATTCGGTTTATATTCCATTTTTGTTACAGCCCATCGATCTCCACGATGAACTGTATTATTAAATCTGAACCATCCATATAAACCATCTTTAACATTGAGATTTAAATCATCTTTGATAAAATTTAATAATAAAAATGTATCCATTAATATATCGTCGTCGGCACGAAATAAAATACGAGCTAATGGACAATAAAGACGTGTCCACAATAAAGATGCAAGTTCCTTATGAGCAACGAAGGCATAACTTTCTGGTATAGCTAGTTAATAAAAAAAACAATTGATTGGTAAAAATCATGCATAAAATAAATAAGAAAAACAAGCACAGTGTAATTTCAGAAAGATTTATATAGTAAGTAATAGTAGAAAAAATGTTCGATTGCCTATTGCATTCTCGATATTTGATATCATTCGAGCAACTACCGGAGATCGTGAATCAATGTGTCTCAAATCAACTCGTGAGATTTAGAATGAATTCATTCGCAGTGGGAATATCAAAGTCGTTAGATAAAAATAGGAAATTCATTTGCAATTGAGTTGAAATTTTATTTGCCTTACCAATTTCAATAACATCATTAAATCTTGCTTGTTCAAGTCGTACAGCTGATTGAACACTATCGTCAATTCCAACAAAAAAAATTGTTTTTATAGTAGTATTATAACCTTTATATTTTTCACTACGGCCCCATGTACCACGAATAGCTTGACGAAAATCAAAATTAAATGCACGCGATAAAACAATAAAAATCATATAATTTTCCATATTATTTGGATAAATACAAACTGTATTTGGCGGATTAATAAATGTTAAACGATCTAAGATTGGATTTTTTGCTTTAGGAGAGCCAAAAATGTTTTCACGCAGATTGCTTTCATCGATTCGCGCAACTGATGCATTCGAAGGACTTTTATTTGTGCCATTGGCAACACTATGCAATTCTATTTGAGCATCATGAACTGATGCGGACGGTGTCAATGATGATAAATTATTTTCTGTACGAATGCGTTGGATAAAAGATACAGCCACAAATGAAAATATTGTAAATGAGATCAGTAAAACAATATGTAAATAAAATGACAACAACATCGTTCACGTAATTTTTCGTTGGTGAAGTTTGTATCAGTGCCTTTCTTTATTGCTTGTTCGTTTTTTTTTGTTCGTTCTCTTTCGATTTTTTGTATCATGCCTAACGCACGCAAGCGTGAATCGTTTTCCTTTCGTCAAAAACTAAATACTACTTGTCACATGTAGGCACGAATATAACATGGGCTAAAAAAAATATTTGATACTCTCTTGTGAAGACGATACATATACCGTCATCTCATGCAAAAAAAAGGCATGCTGCAAGGATAATCGTTGTTATTACTATTCGTAGATAAGCTTTATAGAAAAGAAAACAGCGCTTGCTTCAATAGTATTCATTATTTTTTTGTATATTGCACGTAAAAATATCGTCGATACGATATACCGTACTTTCTCTTGTTTCGTATACAACATGATCGACTGAAAGGTGCATACAAACAGAATGCTTAGCTTTTGTTTTATCTATAAACTATGATTATAAATTCAATCGTAGAGTTTCACTGTTAAATTGAGTATCATCTAGACACGAATTATCATCTGAATACTTTATCGAGCATAGCCAATTACACCAACAGATACTATTGCAATTCCTCCTGTTTAACATATTGCTGAACTTCATAAAATAAATAAATTATTAATATTTCGTTGCTATATTTGCTTCATACGAGATCTACATAAGACTAAAGCATTTTTGTTTTATCTAAAATTCTTAGTATAAATCAGACAGTCGATTAGTGATTGATGCTTGCTTATTGTAACATACAACTATACGAAAAGTTGTTAGTAAAATTTCTAGAGACTTAAACTAGAAAATACCATACAGCTATTATTAACACCCTCAAGCACATCATTATTAACAAATTTGTTCCTATCTGTGAGCAATATTCAGATATATTTATAACCTATAGTGGTAAGAAAAGAGTAGTAGTACATAGTTTTTCCTTATTTAACTGTATTTATCTATAAATATTTTATAAAAAAATTAACTAATTATTAATTAACAAAAGCAAATCAACCATAAATAGCTAGGAACATATTTTTTATTAAACTTTGCTAATTCAAATGCAAAGTGGTAAGGGGCACATGAAAAACAAATCTTCGTCAAGTTCCGTATCAAATAGAATTCGGAATATTTAAATCAGAAAAAGCCTTTCATTGATAACGAGACAGCATTTCTAATTACTAAAGTAATTAGCCAACATATATATATTTTTAATGTTTTTATCTAAGAAAAGCAAACGAGCCATGTAATCATTAAGAGACGAAAAAACATGGTATCATGACCCCAATAATCGAAATTTTTTAGCAACAGATTTATGGATGATATTTACAGATTGTTTTTATTTATTTTAAAATTGTTTCGGAATTTGTAATTTCATTTTCTTCGCTAATAGCGCCATTGCTTTATCGCATGGTGCGAAAATTCTAATTGCTGCAAGATGATCATGCGGTGTTTTTTGTAGATTTATAATAATTAAACCAAGCGTTCCTTCTCGTTTAGTTACACTAGTCGCAATTCTATCTGCTGCCATGCCACACATAGATGATCCCATAGCAAGTACGAGATCACATTTTTTTGCCCATTCTAGCAACCATTCGTGCAAATCAGATTTAAGATGATCATCCATTAAAACAACAGGATTCTTCTTATCAAACCATGAACCATGAATTTCATTCAATTTTTCTTGTGGATATCCAGCACGTTGTGCAAGGCCATCGTGATTCTGTTGTACCCAATGTTTGAGGAGCTTTTTCTTTTCAAGTGCAACAAGCACATGATGGCTCAATGTTGGTATAGCTTTCAAACGATTGACACTTGTTTCACGCATAACTATTGAATTCGATGCTTTCGATGCATAATCACCAATACCAGCTGATGTTGAAATGCCAGCACCTGTATAAACAACGAACTGATGACTTTGTCGAATCAACGATACAACTGCATCGAGTTTAGCATCAAGTACTTTATCGCTATCGAGATATTCACTCGCATCAATTTCACCATCAACATCTGGTCGTGCTTTTTGGTTACATGATGCTATAAGGCGTGGTAATTTCCAAGTACTATTACCAGCACGACCATGCATAGATTGAATAGATGAATCTTCCGATGAAGTCGCCATCTGCTGTATTTCTATTCTCACTATAAAAAATGTAAATGCTAAAACTCCACTCAAATTCTTTTTATATCGTTATCGAAGGTGAAGAATGAGTCAGCGTTGATATGTGTATGCGTCATCGTGTTTTGGCGACTACGTTTCAAAAAAAAGATTACACAATTTTTACAACATTCGTCGACTTCCTGTTCTAACTACTTTGCTCATCTTTTCTGCGATGCTGATGACGTCATATACACTTTAAACAGAGATATCTCCGAAATCTGAAATCTGACGATAAAATTTTTATGAGTAATTATGAAACATATTATACGTATGATTATACAGTAGAACAGAAAGGCAGGGGCGTAACTCTAATTTTTCTGTTTTCATGATCTAAAAGAATGAACTTTTGGAAGCAAGGGATGTAAACATTTTTCTGTTTTAGTAAGCAAAAAAACGAAATTTTCAAAAGCAGAGGGCGTTACGCCCCTGGAAATGATTAAAAACAATATTTCATCTAGTATCTCGACCACATATATCATTGGATAAAGAACGAAAATGGAATGTCTCAATCAATCAACGAAATATATATCTATTCACAATCAGTCATGATCATTTTGTTTGCGATAAACAGATTGACGAATTCTTTCACATGATACATGAAAGATAAGAAATTAGCAGAACGATTATAAAATATACGCAAATTGTTATAGCTAACAATAAATAACGTTCATCAGAAAATAGAAGAAAAGAATTCATTAATCGAAAGCTTTATAAATTTATTGAATAGTCGATCGTAGAATGTTTAATCGAATATTATTGAAGACTGCAATTAATTGTACAGTTCACTGGAAATAATCTTCTTTGAATGATAGTTTCAGTTTGAAATTAAAACAACTGTTGATTGTCTTGAAACTCAATAGATAAATTGAACAGTGAGAAAGAAGAAGAAGAAGAATTTTCTTGTCATTTTTTAATAAACTTGTTTTTGTTAACATTCTCATCTTATCTTTGTATTCAAATCGAGGTGGTCTTTTCCTCTCTCGTTATCAATAGACGCGTGCATTAACAAGATATAGAGGGGAAAAGATGAGCAAATGTATGCATATATTGTTATCTTTTTTCTCAACACCGATGTGGTCCCATGAGACACTTAATCCTACTTGAATGTATATAAACAACTGTGATGACTCTATTTTTCTCATTTTGTTAAAAAAATATGCTGTTCCACGTTATAATTATTAGTATTGTCATAGGTCTTCGTGCAATATTAGCTTTAGAAAATCAGAGTGACACAATAATTGACTTTTATAATAAGATTAATGCATATGGATCATTATTAAAAGCAACATCATTTGATCTAAATACACAATCGAAGTTAAAAAATATAAATACAATTCGAATGGTTTCATATGAAGGTTTGCTTGACGAACAAAAAACATATTCAGTTTTTATTTAAATAAAATAAATTCTTTTTTGACTTTTAGTTTCAAATGATACAAGTCTATTTGGTATTCAAATAAAAAGAAATCTCAATGAAGAAATAGCTCTAATTGAGTTACAATGCAATATATCAAATGTTTATGTTCGATTAGGAAAATATGGCCGTCATCGAATATATCGTTTACCAACAATATCACAATCAACAAGTACAATGCATTCATATGATCTTACTAATTTGTTAAATAAATATCATGAACGTACTATTTATTTATTATTAAAATATCCAATTGAAAACCATAATTTATCAATTTTTTATTATTCAAAATCAAATAAAAATTTATTTTCATTTTCAACCACAAAAAATTTCAAACGACGTTTTCGGCGAACAATATTATCTAGCAATCCAAGTTTGACATGCGCTAAACATGAATATGAAATTGATTTTAATCAATTTTCATTCGGCCGATGGATATTACAACCAAAACGTTTTAATGCATATACATGTTCGGGCTCTTGTCCAAATCCATTATCTCCACAATATTATCCATCGAATCATGCAATCTTACTCAGTCTTCTGCATTCGCAAAAAGACTATGGCCAACAACCATTATGCGTACCTGTACGATTAAAACCTTTATGTTTACTTTATTATGATCGAGATGAACTCGTAATTAAATATCATCGAGATATGATTGTACAAGAATGTGGATGTAGATAAAAGAGAAATATTTTGTTTTGCTTTTCTGTTTCATCTTAGAATAAATCTAGATCATTGTATGGATCGAAGGCTGAGAAAACTTAAAGAAAACAGTTTCATTAATGAACGGGTGTGTGTGGGACTGTAGGTCAAACGTTCATCCACACTCACACACCCAAAATATTATACATTGCGTTTGTGATTCGATTTGAATACTTCATTCATTAGTTAGAAAAAAGATAACTAGTAATAATAATACTGAAGTTTGTAATTCGCACAATATTTCGTGGTATCAATCTAGTGGACAATGAACGATTTATTTACAAAAATTCTTCATTGAACGGAGCCAAATCAGTTTCAAAGCCGAACTCTTCAGTTTTCTATCAAACTTGAACTACAAGAAAA
This sequence comes from Rotaria socialis, assembly GCA_905331475.1. Classification (NCBI taxonomy): domain Eukaryota; kingdom Metazoa; phylum Rotifera; class Eurotatoria; order Philodinida; family Philodinidae; genus Rotaria; species Rotaria socialis. Next base: position 390,585 of record CAJNYU010001570.1, on the reverse strand, counting down.
ACGAAGCATTGCAAGTTGACTAAGCGCCTCCTCTATTTGCATTTGATGTTGAGGGTAACACCTGCTGGAGCTTACATGATCTAATAACAATAGACTTTCCAGATTTGGACAGCTGTGCCGATGTATTCTGTTTTCTACCTTCCTCCCTGTTGCTTATGAATAAGGACTAGCTTAATATCTCCCGCTAATGTGCTCTGAAGTAAGATAACTAATGTTTATGGTCACCAGCACAGTAGATTTTTTCAGCAGGATACTCCTTAGAAAATTAATCATAGCCAAGTGAACTTGTAATTATTTAGGTCAGAGGAAACCCCATTGTATTTCACAAGTGCATACTAAAAACATTTCCTCAAAATATCATTTCCTTCTATTAAAGTTCTCTATTGTTAGTCAACATTAATGATGTTTATAAATATACGCATTTCAACAACGTTGTAATTTCAGAAAAACTAAACATAGTTTTAGCATGTTTTCATTGTCAATTCCTTTATTTTTAAATTATTCATTGGATCTGTCAAGTATTTTGTTGATACTTAACTATTAAGAGAACTATACTATAATTAAACAATCGACATGATTAGAACAACAAAATCCACTATGCTAGCTAATAGAGAGCAAAGATATGACGTTAGTCATATCTATATACTTATACTACATGTCATTTGATTGAAACAAATAATTACTTGGCTGCACGAGAATTTACTGCTAAAGTACAATTGTTTTTTTTGAAAATCATGAAATATACAAGTACATTTCATTCAGAATTAATTGATTGTTCGAAGTTTCAGTCAAAAACAAAATCCACAAATAAACTATTCCCGAAATTCATAATTCATATATAATCAACGCAGAATTGAATGTTTTCTTGATGTACTTGTTCGGTATCAACAGATATCATATTTTTTCAAATCTTTTCTTTGTTGGAATTGGAATTAAAAATATATTGTATGACTAATTCAAGGAAAACTGCTGAGCGAAAGGAGAAGATATTGTGTGTATTTTGAAGAATATCGTCTTTTCGTTGGAATTGACGGAAAAGGCAGAAAGGAAAAACGCCGAAAAGGGAAATGTCGAAACTGGAAATTGCAGAAGGTAAAAACGTCGAAGAGGAAAACGTCGAAAGGAAAACGCCGAATGGAAAAAGTATAATTAATAACAGTGTCGAAGAAAAGCTGCGAGAGAAAAGAAGTAGAAGAATTTTGAAAAGGAAAACGTAGAATGAAAAAGATGTCTATAGCTAACGAAAATTTTTTCTTTTGATTTGGCAATCAGTGCAAAGCAATTATTGAAGAGATTAGCATTACTACTTGGATCACACACAAAAAAATACTACTGATAAACTTAGTTTTCTTTTTTTTTATTGTATTTTATCATATGATCCCAGGGCGAGAAATCCGACAGTAGGCACCTATCGGAACCCATCCGATCCGACTGGAATCCAATANTTCATAGGATTCCGACACTGAGGATCCGACATCGATTCCTCGACCCGGAATCCAATAGAATTGTATCGGATTGTAGGATATTTCCAGGTTCCTATCGGATCCGATGTCGGATCAGTCAACCTGGGATCGAATTAATTTTTATTTTTCGTTAAAATTATTAAAAAACGCAATTTTCGACATTTACCTTTCGACGTTTTCCTTTTTCTAATTTTTTCTTTTGACGTTTAAAATTTCTGCATTTTCCCCTTCTATGTTTTCCTTTTCGGCATTTTCCTTTTTTTTTTCGACGTTTTCCTTTTCGATGTTTTCTCTTTCTGCCTTTTCCACCAAACCCTTTTCGTTATGTTAATCATATATAAAATATAAACAAATGATGCAGTAGAGTTCTACTGAATTATGTTCCGACTAAAACAAAATAAAAACGAAGGATTATCAAGTTTATCTTCTCTGTGCAATATATTCGAAAGTGTGACTTGTGTGGTCAATAAAAACAAAATTAGTATCTAATCGATCGTTTTCATAGGAGCGAAAAACAGAATTTATTGAAAAATAATTCATAGTTTTTCACATGATTACATACTAAATACATATAATTAATAAAGATATACGTGTATGGTATCTAGTTACGGAACAACATTGATAGTTTTAAATAGAAAACATAAGAAATAATGAATTTTTGGTCACTGAATCTGAAATTTTTCAGATCATACTTAACTACGCGTTATGCACATTCTTCTGGACACATCAATGAATGCTTGACGAAATGCTTTTCTGCCACATAATGTATATATGTAGAAAAGGGAAGGCCACTTGAAAAATAAGTTAGAAGCAGTGACATATTAAAAGTCAGATTTTCAATAGCATTTTGTAAAGAAGATTTGATCTGTTTTTCGGCCAATGTTCAATAGATTTTTTGTATTGCTTGTGGAAGTGTAAACAGCCAATAACGAACTGCTGTACGAGCAGCATAAGTAATAAATAAAAATCTGTCTTTCTCCATTTTTGTGTTGCAACACAAACCTTTATTGAAAACTGTGTTTCTATTTTCATAAATACACGACGATAAGATTTTTGGTATGTTCAAGATCAAGATAGTTAATAGGCCAAAACAAATCATAGTAAGAATTGGTATGATAATAGTGGCAAGTGCAAATGTGAAATCAGTCACTAAACGACATACAACTGTTTTTCCATAACATTTTAATTGTGTTCTAATTCAATTCGCTTCATAACAATAAACTAATTGAGCATATATAATAATTGAGATTAAGATAGTCATAAATGTACTTCGATCTGCATCTTTTAATGAACTTCTTTGCCGATGTTTCGGAAGAGTTGATAGTAAAAACCATCGATCAACACTTGCCAATGCAACAGTTCTCGAAGTCATGAGGAAAAATATCCGAATTTTACAAAGCCAACCAATGGTATTTGTTAAATCAGCAGCATAACCTGCTAACATTCGTGTTGTTAAACCAGACAAAATAGAAATAAGATTTCCATAATCCACTCTCCCCCGACGAGTCCCCTGGGGACTTTTCAGGGGACTCCCTGGGGATTCTTCTAGGCAGCGTTGACTAAGGTTGCAATCGATGACATTAGAAAGTAAAATGAACATGTATGTGTACGAAGTGCTCGTTGGCCAAACACAAAACAGTTAAGAATATTCCCAACAACACCAAAACTAAAGACAAATATGAAGAAATAACGATTTATTTGTGTTGATAAATTGTTTAACAATCATATCATATTTGTAGTATCACTTGACATGTTTACTTGTTGCGATTATCTGAAGAAATATGAATAGCAAATATGTGAATAGTATAGATTTTATTTGTCTCTGTTATATAAATAGGTCTGATATGGAAAAAAGCTTTATTTCATCCAAAGGTTAGAAGAAATTTGCGAGAAAATAGACTAATTTTTTCCTTTTTTATACAATGAAACTCAGGAAAAGACGTTATTAAACACCTAGACATTTCTCTTACTGTTCTATAGAAAATTATGCCACCCGTGGTAAAAATGAAAGGCATCGTCTCTGAAGTTTCATTTAATATCCTTCATCTGTTCTCAAGATCTAGATCAATCAAACGTGAATTACCAGTCTTAATGATTTTAACTAGGTACTCGCTTATGGTTTTGGCAACGACTGCATTATTTACGGAAAAATCAAACTAGTCGTACTCCAGAATTTTACATATTCAAGTTGTAAAAGATTTTCTCTAAGAAAACATTGCTTGAGTATATTTGACATTGATAAATATTTCCTGTTTATTGTTCTTCAATGGATTGGCCCTAGTTAGAATTGCATTCCAAAGTATAAGTCGTAAATTGATCTATCCATCATTTAATTACTAATTTATTTTTAATGCTGTGTAGATGCTTAGAAAATCTAAGACTATCACTAGAGTTGACAAATTTTAAAATGTTAATTAAGAATACTTTTCTTCTGTCATTTACGAACAATTTAACAAGGTCAGTCGAGTACTTTCAAAGACATCGTCACGCCCTATGTCTCTTTTTATATAATAAACGTTATTTAACATGGTTTTTACAATTGTTTTTGCTCTCTGATTTGAAGCATGCGTCCTGTAATCGTCGTCGACTTTTGCGAGAATCGAAGTATTATCTAATTGAGTCGAGCAGGCGTTAGTTTCATAGAACGATGCTTTTTAATGAATAAATGGTTTTTAGATATTTTTCAAAATATCATCTTTTCAATCAAAAGATTCCATGGTGAAAATTAATCAAATAATCATATTAAAACAAATTAAATTGCTGGTTTGGTCCTCGGTCATGTCTTTATCTTGATTCAAGAATAAAATGACAAAACGAGATTAGCTATAGAATTGAAATTGTTTGTTCTCTTGAACACTATAACAAGAATGAATCGTAAAATAACAAGTGAAAACCAATAAGGTGTTTTATTTTTGTATTCTAATTGATATAATTTATCAAGCATAATCAACTTTGAATAGTTCAGTTGTTGAAACGGCTTCAATTGACATCAATAATGGCTGCTGGTTCATGTGCCAACATCTCTATCAGCATGCGTAATAGGATAGATTTTCATTGGGTTTGATTTGTCCTCGGTAAAGGTCATATTTTATTATTTTATTCGACTTAAATTATATTCGATATAAAAAAAGTAAAATAATTTCACCATTGGTTATCATTGAAAGAATTGTTTCTTTGATCTAGTTGAACTTTCTTCTCAAAAGTTTTCGTCGAAATACTTTTTCAATAGTCTTTACTGTGAATAAAATGAAATTAGTAATTACGCAATCATGTGAATTTTAGAGCTTGACGTTATGACACATTGATTAAATAAAAAAAAAAAAAAATAACGACAACATAATTAATAGTTTTATAATGAAATACATTACTCATTAAACAGCAACTAGAAATAATGAATATTCTTCTCTGAATATTCTTATTATTAATTATCGTTTGTCCGAAACGAATAAACAAAATGTAGAGTACTAGTTGATTTTCGTTTTTTCTATAAAGAAAAAAAATTTAGTAATCTATCAATATGAAAATGCTCAAAAATTGAACAAAGTTAGAGAACTCAAAATATGTAGTTATCAATTTTTATTCTCACATACACGATGGAATTGATGAGCAGGAAAAAATTATATCTTTTGTTCCTTCTATTCTAATTTCAAGCGTGTTAAAAATCATTTGATTTCAAGCAATCGAAAACTATATCCTATCAAGCACACAATTTACACTTCTCAAACACGTTTCGACAACTCGACATTCATCGAACTTTCAAGTACTTGGCAAGAGGAAACCTACCGAACGAAGACTATCGGCTTGTCGAGCACCTTTCAACCACTTGAAAGCTATTGAAGTTCCGACTGCTCGGAGAAAAAGCCATATTAAAGCGATAGAATTTTTGCTCTCCGACAAAGGCAAACCTAGCACGATAATAGTTTTTTCGTCACTAAATAAAAATTTGATTATGCGAAATTTTCCCACAGCAATTATTGTGAGATATGATTTCTATTCGATCTTTTTACTTGAATCATTTGTTTTATCTTAATTTTATAATTTTATGCAAACATATTGAATAGTACCATTTGATGGGAAATGTGAGAGAAATCCGTCAGTTTTCTGAACGACGGCATTCATAAAAGAATTCTAGTCAAACAAAATAGTTATTCTTTAATGTGAATTAGCTAAATGGGCATTGAAAACGCCACGAAAGTTTTTCTTTTAGTAAAAGACGTACAAATAATCTCATTTCTGTTAAAAATATAAGAAAAAAATTTTTAGTTCTTCAAAACTGCTATCAAACGTTAAAATAATAAACATCATCTTCAAGGTATTACCTTGTCGTCAATTGAAAAGATCATCATCATCATCACCATCATCATCGAAGAATAATAATCATTCATATTTATTTTAGATGTTTAACGAAATCTTATTCAAGTATATCTGTTGACGAGTCGCTTTCACTGTACAAATCTGACACATTTCGAAGATTTGAGTGTGTGACATCTACCGGAGAATACTTTTTGCGATACGACTGAATATCGGTTCTCTTCGACACAACCATTGACGTAATAATAAAAACTACGAGTTAAACTGAACTATGGGAAAGTAGAAATGCGTTAGATCTATTTTAAAAAATTTGAATGCTCACCAAATATTGATATAGACAGCTTTGAAACACTCATCGAACGGCAGGATTGATATATGCATTCGCATCCATAGGTTTATGTAGCGTACAATTTTTGCTAGGCAATCTCATGAAAGAATAAACGACAGAAAGAAATTTTCTATTACTTCAATTTTTTTAATAGTCAACTATCTATCCAAAATTACAATTACTGATTATACTAAACGATTAAAAACTTGATAATAATAATAATAAAAATAATAAAAATAAAACTTGAGCAAAGACCAAATCGGAACAAATGATTATTGACGTTACGTTGTCAAGTGATTGGAAAGAAACCAAACAATACTTGATCAACGCACCATGTAATAGAAGTAAATTTTTTCAGTAAAATGTTAATTTTTTATTTCGTTTATGGTCATAAATCTGCGCTGTTTTCACTTCAAAGTTTTTTAAATCGTAAGTAGAAATGAATTTCTTGACTTCATAGACTATTTAATAAGAGCAAAGCTCAATCTTACTACTGAGACCAAAGCAAAAAAAATAAGAGAGACCAATTTATTAAACCCGAGTAAGGTCAATCATAATAATTGACATTCTCTTACTGTCTACCTATGCGAAATGATAATCAATATTTCTATCAAGTTGTATAAACATATAGATACATGTAATAATTAAATATAACCTCAATAAGATCAATACCAATGACATTCATTAAAATCAATAGATTTTTTTCGTCAATAGTCAATCTATTTATTTAGTCTGTTCATACATATACACATTCTTATTGATCAATTATCGATCATAGGGACTATAGAACAAGAGAAAATATCGAAAGAGTGATTATGTTGCGCATACAATAGTTTGATGCGAAGGAGATTACTTCTTGAGCACTAGTAGTTAAAGTGTTCTCTACAATGTTACACACATGCTTGTTCGTTCGATCATATTCGATTTGTTTGTTTATTCATCTCACTGCGTTATTTTCTTTTTTTTGTTTTTTTCTTCTTTTTTCCTCTCACTTGGTAAAAATGGATGAACGCGTAGGAGTAAATAACTGAGCTGATTTTTGTTGTTGAAGTCTATGAACATTACGTATAGCCTCATTTACTTGTGAATTATGTACATGGATTATATATATATATATATATATATATATTCATATTATAAGAATGGTAAGAAACAATCAAGTATATTTTAATATTTACAGAATTGTTATACTGAGTAAGATTTGTTTCTTAAAACTAAGAAAAGATGCACTGAAATGATTTTTACCAGATATTCTAAATACGTACTAATCTTTTGAATTTTTACTAACCATAAAGAATAGCATTGAAAAAAGAACAGAGAGCGACTGAGCGAGAGCGCATGGGGGAGAGAGAGAGAGAGACATCCAAATGAAAAGAAAGCAATGAAAATAACGAAAGAAGTTATTATTTTTTAAGCTTGAAACAAGACTGAAGACAAGTGCCAAATAAACAAACGGTAGTGGCTTGAAAAAGCAAAACACTGCAGGTGTGTTTGTTACCACGTAAAGTTGATTTTAGTTATATGAATAATTTTCAATACATTACTTAAAAAAAAAAGTAGTAAAACTTGAAAATTCAACTATGTTTTTCAAAAGTTTCTAGAAATCAAAAAATCAACGTCCGAATTCAGGTGATTATCGATATTTTTATTTTCCATAAGAAGTAGAATTATTATTAGGCTCTAATCCATGAGTCCGCCCTTTTTTGCGATTTAACTCTATTACGTAGACAGCTTGTGTGTTCTGTGTGTTTCTCTGTTCTGTCGCATGTTTTTTTTCTATTGTTCTCAATCAAGTATTATAACTAGGAGGATTCAAATAGACGTTTGATTTCTTCTTTTGTTTTTTTATTTTGTTGTAAAATGCAAGCTTTGTTTATTCTCTACAATGAACATTCAATATATCATTAAAAAAGAAGTATCAGGAAGCTCAACTATAAGTATCATGAAAATGGATGAAAAAGAAGAGAGCGAAATTAATACGATAGCGGTGACTACACGGATTTCTTGATTGTTCGTCCTTTTTTTTCTTTGCTGTTTTATTGTATTTGTATGATGACGAGAAATTTTACCATGCAAGAAGTCATCCAACTTACTGCCGATGTTGTTGGTCGTCGTCGTCAATTTTTTTCGCTCTATTCTGCCTGCCTTGCTCTCTCTCTCTCTCTCCCAGTGATTTCGATCACACATACAAACATACTTTTCACATACACACGAAAGTCTTTCATTAATAATAATAATAATAATATTATTATTATTATTATTATATGAAACAATCTTCACCAGCTATTTTATTCATCATTATCATGTTCGTCATCGATGATTTTGATCATTCATAGTATTGATATTCAATACCAAGAACCAAACAGTAGACAGGTATATTATTAATGATATTTCTAGAGAAACAATAAAACTAACCAAGTCAATTTACATACGAGTACTTTCTATAAACTTACTTTTTATAGGAAAAAAAAGTGAACTTATAACTTAATACTAAAAACTCATTGAAACATTGTTTTTCTAAATTTAAACTTATTTGTGCATGGCATATTATTTTTGTGAGTGAAAAAATAAACATTAAATTTGCTAATGGTCAATAATGCTCTTCTAACTATAAATATGCCTCTGATTATTTGTCTATTCAAATGTTTTGAAAACTTTTGTTGTCAATGTGTGTCTTCCATATGTTATAGTTATACAAATGTTACAAATAGTAACGGTTGCGTTCGACATTTTCAGGAAATTATTGATTTTTTTCACTTGTATGCATTCATTTCCTTTTAGTCGCAGAAGATTTTCTTACATATGTGACGTTTCGATTGTTTATAATGTTTAATAATAATATATAAACTAATTGGTTGTATCCTATTCTATTTTCTTCTTTTTTTAGGCCTTAATTTGACCTTGGGTTAAATCTATATATCAATCAGCTTCTTCCTATCCTCATAAACATGGTGCAAGGTGCACATCATAATGCGACACCTGAACGAGCCTCGGCACTTGATGTAGGCGATGCATCTCCCGATGAAAAACGAAAAAAAGTCGGTAATTATGTCATTTTAAAAACAATTGGAGAAGGAAGTTTTGCCAAAGTACGCTTGGGTGTTCATCTAATCACTGAAATGAAAGTAAGTATAACTTCTATACATCAAATGATAGAAAGCGTTTTTTTTTTTATCATGCAAAATTGACTCACGCAGCTGTTTCTTTTACTTATTTCAATGGAATTAAAACAAAAAGAAAAAAAATGAATATGGTGTTTTTTTTCTCTACATTCTTGACCTCTGAACTATTTCTACGTAATATTTTTTCTAGGTTGCAGTTAAAGTTATTAATAAGCGTGAAGTATTTAAACGAAATTATTTAAGAGCTAATTTACGTCGTGAAGCATCAATGATGCAACGTATGTCACATAAGAACATAGTACAATTACATGAAGTTATGGAGACAGAAAATTCCTATTATATTGTGATGGATTTAGTACAAGGCAATGAATTTGTTAAATATTTAACAAAAAGGTAATTTTGCAAAAGCAAAATGCTGTTTTTGTCTTCAGAAAAAAACCTATAAATATTTTTGTTTAGGAAACAATTAGATGAAAATGAAACGAAAAAATATATTCGACAAATTGTGTCTGCTGTTGATCATATGCATCGTGCTCGTGTTATACATCGAGATATAAAACTTCAAAATTTTATGCTTGATCAAAATAATGATATCATTATAATCGGTAACTAGCACTTGGATAGTTTTTAAGAGCTCGAAAATAATAAAAATATATTTCTTTTTTTCCTCTATAGATTTTGGTCTTAGTAATTGTCTTGATGATAAAGGTTTTCTAACTACTCAATGTGGTTCACCAGCGTAAGACTTGTAAACTTCAAGCAGATTTGTTTTATATCATAAGGTTTCTTTTATCTATGCAGCTATGCAGCTCCAGAAATTTTCGCACATCAAGAATACGGTCCTGCTGTTGATGTATGGAGTATTGGTGTGAATATGTATGCTATGCTAGTGGGAAAACTTCCATTTAAAGTTGAACATCGTAGTCGAAATCTTGCTAAACTTCATGCATGTATACTCAAAGGATGTGAAATACCCAATACACTTTCACGTGGTAAATCGTTTTTCTTTTGTTCAATAGAAGTTTTGATTTGTAATATTTTCTTTAAATTTTTAATTTAGAATGTCACGATCTATTATCAAGACTATTGGATCCATCACCAAGCAAACGTATAACCATACCGGAAATACTTCATCATCCATTTTTAACCGATTTATTAGGACCTATTGAATTAGTGCCTTTTAAACCTCATACTGATTTAAGAGAAATCAATCAAAGTATAATCAGATATCTTTCTATGAAGTAAAGTAGTACAAAATAAGAAATGAACGCAAACAATCTCGAGTTGTTCTTATTGTTTTTATTATTGTTTCTATTAGGTATGGTTATTCAGAGCACGAAGTTGAAGAAGCCGTGTTACATCGAAAACCAATTGCATGCCGAGCTCTTTATAGTTTAATTGAACGACGTCTTAAAGAAGGTCTTGGTTGGCCTGATCGTACATATAATAGTTCTGTGAATGCACAATCAACAATATCAGGTACAGGTGTTGCTTCTGTAGTTGATGGCACACCAGATCTTGTACTTGATAAACTTGGTCGTCATGAACCATTACTTCCCGGTCGTCGCGCGCTACCACATCATTTACCTCTACAAGTGTCTCCGCCAACAGCGAATGGGCAAAAACTAACACGTGAAAGATCTAATTTTGGATTTGATGAACAAATTTTAGTACGAACAAATGCAAATGCTAATAGTATTACACAGGGTTTAACACAAGAAGCATTGAATGAATTAGTACCACAATCAAAATTAATTTCTAGGAAACTATTTCAAGATTCAACAGTAAGAAAATCATCAGCTATTGCAACTAATATTGAGCAAGTCGAAGAAATTATTGGTGCGCGACGAGCACAACAAAATTCAAATACCCTTGCACCAATTAGAAATTCAATAAGTACTCAGCGTGGCAATGTCCTCATACCTCAACAAACACAACAACATAAAGCTAAACCACGTAGTTTACCTAATTCAACACTTGATCACGCAAATCAAAATGGTTTTCATGTACCACATGATCTAGTGCTAGGCGCATCTGCTGATAATCGTACGCCAAAGGCAATTAGTCGTACATCGCAAGTTGATAATTTTAGAAAAAATCAACATCATTCACCGGTTCGATATAATCCTGGTTAGTTGAATTTCTATTACGATTGTCATAATTTGTAAATACGATCTTTCTTGTTTTTACAAAATATGTATTTCTATGATTTTCTTTTAATATTAATGTTTGTATTTACTTCGTCCCTCGCCAACTTTACAATATTTTATATAAGCAGCAAAAGCCTTTGAAGTATTTTTTACTTTTTCGAAATGAAACTGATGACTAGGAGCAAAAAAATCTTCGTAATACTACTAATAATAAACTTATGCTTGCCTCTCTATGGTTTCGTAAATAGAAATAATTTGATCTTTATTTGAATGTGCATATTTTATATTTTCTTTCTGTTCATTGATTTTTAGCTCCATCAGTAACAGTCAAGGCTATTGGTTTATTTCTAAAAAATTCTGCATTACATTCACGTGTTAGCTCATGTAGTAGTAGATCCTCGAAAACGAATGGTACTACAACAGTACTTGATGTTCAGCACCAATCGCCACCCTTAAAATTTTATCCACCAACATCAAATACAAATCATAAACAGAATGTTGTTACTTATCATTCTCATGGTAACTTAACATCAACAGATACAACACGACAATTTTTTGTTAAAACAGCCGGATCATCAAATCGAATAACAGCAAGTAAAGCTCAACATTCAACAGCAACAGGAGCCAATGGAGAAAAGTTGATGCCGACATAAATTGAAAATCTTTTCATTTTTTTTTCTCTTCTGAAAACTTCTTTTCTTATATTTTCCCTCTTTAAACTTAGTTCTTTTCTTGCCATTGAATACGGTGCTTTCCATCTTGTTTCTTTCTCTTTCGATTGTTAATGATTGTTTTTTTTTATTTTACGAATGAAACTAATAACACTCTTTGTTTGTATATAAGACTGTATAAGTTTATTACCAATTGAATTTATTTCTCATACATATATATATTCATATAAAGTGCCCAGAGAGTCATCAACTTCAAATGTAAATTATGTGTTCATGGTAGCGAAAGAAAATCAACCAGTTTTCTTTTGAAACAGAATAGAAGAGACATGCAGACTTCTATTCATAAAATTTAAAAGTCTCTTAATATGTTTATATTGGAAATTTCAATGAATAATAATCAGAGTATCCTTTCTGTTTATCGTTTCACTTTTTTTTTCATTTTTTTTACATCTAGGTCTCGTTCTCTTAATTTCGAAGTATTTATGTGAAAATCTTTGAAAAATCTCAAGTAATACTCATATTGTTCTTCAACATTACGCCTTCATTGCTAATCGAAAACTTTGAGAAGAGGTAACTAAACGAAAAAGAACCACACTGATTCAATTCTATGGCTTGCACTCTCACCTAACTTGGAGACTCACTCGTGTGCTCAGTATTTTTTAGATGTGTCGTCACGAAATATTATTATGAAGTAAGAAGACGAGGAGACCGTTGATGACAGAAATTTCATAAAAATAAAAACAATGGCTGGTAATAAAGTCGGAAGCCTTATTTATTGTTTGTCAAAACTTGAAACAAGTAGAATAATGTTATGTACTTTTTTCAAAAGTTTTAATTTGCATGAGTATTGATGATTTCTTGCTCTATGGATAAAAAATTTTATATTATCTATATCATCAAAAAAAAAGAAACATTTTGATTCGTTTTAGCCATTTTGGAGAATTTTAGTTTTATCTTTAGTACGTAAGTAGCCTCTGAACACTCTAAAATACAAAAAAAAAGAAGAAGAAAACACATATCGAACTGTTATTTCTACTACTATACAATATTTTCTGTCTTGTTTCAATCGCAAACTTCAAAATATATTGAATTTTATTCTAGTATTCAAAATCATTCACACGTTAAATTGTAAGCAAAGCCGTATGGTGTGTTCAAATACAATTATTGAGCAATCAGAATATTACTTTTTCGTGCATAAAATTAGTACCGAAAAGAAATATAAGTAGAATTCATCGAGATTCGATTCACTTGACGGCTGAATGACGTTCTACAGATAGGTTTACATGTACATGTAGAAATAAAAGTTGCTTTATGTAGAGTTTAAATAGCCATTCAATGCAAAGAATAAAAATTCGTATTAGCTTACTTTTCAATGTGTCACATCTAAGTATTCGTTTTATGATTCACTTTTTTTCTTTCTTTATGAACTATTATGAATACATCATTTAGTAAGAGCTTTAGTTATTACATTCTTAGATTTATTGCCTGCGGATTAAATATAAGTTCGATTCTAGCGAACATTCTCTGAGACGATTGATATTGACATAAACATCAAACAAGAGTTTTTTCTTCTGTCACGCCAAATCTATGAATTAACTTTCGAAAATCAAAACTTTTATATAGTGAAAGCTATTGAAAGACACTCTTATTAGGCAAATTTTACAGTAATTAATATTAGTAACTATCGAAATTATAATGATTTCATGAAATCAATCAAAGTCATTATCAGTATATTTGCAAATCCTGTATAACATAAATGTGGAAACTTCGGATTTCATCCGAAAGTTATGTGTACTGCAAAAAGTGCATGGGATGTATGAGTCATTCTAGAATGTCTGAACACCAAAATTATCATGAGAAACTAGGCAATTTGATTTCTGGATGCAGTTTTTGTGCATTTTGAGACGTTTTTCAGGCGATGTTTCATCAGAAAGCTACGGTTTAGCTCAAAACCAATATCAGATTCGGAATCAGCGTTAAAAACTGAGTCGATTTATATATGTTGTGAATAATTCTGAGAAAGATTTATTTTTTGAAAAAAATTCCCTGTACTCCTCCTTAGGGATGGCCTGGTCAAAAATGACAATTTTTTCGATAACTCAACCATTTCTTGAGGGATTCTTCTCATCTTCGAACTCGACCGAGATATTCATGAGATGGAACTGTGTGGAAAATTTCATCACGGTCTGACTCTCCTTTCGCAAGTTATCATGCCTACGGCCGGACGGCCGGCCGGACACACTGATCGATTCTAGAGTGTACTCACTTTTTGAGTACACAACAAGAATATTTTAAATAATTTATCAAACGTCTATAAACATAACTAGTCTAGTGTGATGATAGACATTTGTTTCTGATGGAAAAAGTACTTCTCTTGTAACTTGTAATCTTACCGCATATGTGTTTTTATTTCGTTTGTAATTAACAAAATAAATAAATAATGTGTATAGTTTGAATAACGAATAACAAAACCTTTAACAAGCAAAGAAAAACAAACGAGAGCCCAATTGTAAGAAAAGACAAAAACACAAAGAGAAAACAATGGAGTCAAAATATAAGCAAGAACAAAATGTTCACGTCACTATTGTTCTTACGATAACTTCATCTAAAATATCATCTATACATAATCGAACGTCAGTTTCAATAAAATCTACGATTAATGGGCATGAACATCCTCTCATTGGTTCCACGCGTGATGATTCAAGAAACATAGTTGGATCTTGACAGGCTTCTTGTAAATCTCGAACATCATGAGTTACTTCCCTAAATATTTTTATTACAAAAACAAAAGAATTACAAAGTTTGTTTTCAAAAAAAAAAAGTAATCCTTACCATCGGCTTTCACATGATAGACATTCAAATCCTAATTTGTATTTCCATCGTTGTGAACGACGAGCATGATTTTCAATAAGATTATGTTGTAATTCTTTCATTTGACTTTCCAAAAGACCCAAGCAATCACGTATCGGGCCAAGTGAACTATAAATAAATTCATTCGATGATGATGTAATTATTTCTCCTACAACAGTAAATCTGTTTGCTGGTTTTTATTTCTGAAAAACTAAATCCACCGACCAATTTTAACCAAGCTATTATTGAACAATAGAATTTTATGGCGCAATATTCAAGAAAAAAAAAGAAAATGAAGATCCTCACTGTCACCACTTCGTTTCACAACAAACAAAAGTTCACCGAGAACGTTCGAAACTAAAAACTACGGTTTGTTGAGGGCTTCTCAAACTACAGTAGTTTTTTCTTCGAAGAATGAAGTTTGTTCTTTTGCTGTTAACTTGAGTAATTATGAATATAGAAACGAAACAATTATTGATATAATTCAATGATAAGTTCAAATAGATATCAATTCTAAATTATTCAAATCTTTCTTGAGATTCTCGACATGATCGCAAAAGAAAAAGTTTCTTTTTGAAACATAAGCAGATCTCTAAAACGCTCGATTGACGGAGACAATTTTCCGTAGTGCACCCTTGTGGAAAATTTCACCATAACTATTGCTTATCGCATGGAGACTATTCTGAAATTCTAGGGCTTATCGATTATTGTGTAAGAGAACTATCAACAAATTTAGTATGAATAAAAATTCTCCGATGCAATTGAAAAACAATGCAGTTGTATTATTGCCTTGTTTTTCACCTCATAACAAAATAAACCCATAAAGTGCATCAATACTTCAACGGCAATACTTACGTTGTAACTCTTTGTTCAGCTTCTGTATCTGTAATTAAATCTTGTAATTCATTAAAATCAATTATTGAATTCTATCAATGAATAAAATCGGAATCATCTCCATTAAAACCAAAAGATAGAAAGTTAATTATTTCTCACCTCTTTAAATAAATGTTGATTATCAATCAATGGTTTAATAGATTTACATATTTTTCCTAGTCGTATTTCTAATTCTTTTCGCTTTTCTTGATGTCGTTGATCTAATTGTTCAAAACGTTGAACATTATCAAGAGAAAACTAGAAAATAAAATAAGAAAGAAACATAATTTCATTATCTTACCAAAAAATCCTATTTTACTAATATCAGACATGCAAATGTGTTTAAAAAGAAATATCAATCTTTATTACGTGTTACGTTTTGCTAGTTTACTTAAATCAATCAGGATAAACAGCGCACACAAGAAAGACAAGCACACATGTATACATATATCACCGAATAATTCAAACGAAAAATAAAAAGGAAACTTATCTTTTTAATCATCCATAGAAATCAACAAAATAAAAATAAACAACTAAGTTAACATTTAATTTTACTGAAGCAGTGTGTTTGTCTATTGTTTCATTAATATAAAAACAAGCAATGTACGTGCAACAATATTCATAAGCATTCGATGTAAAGCATGGAATCGATTGTGAGTTAGTAGAATGAAGAAGAAGAAGAAGAAGAAGCATCTTCATTGCAATCCTTGATAGTGCCTACCTGATTGGCTTTAATTGATTCTTGTAGTTCAAGTTGATGTGCTTGAATTGTGTAATCTAATTTTTCTTTTAGTGCATGTAATTCACGTTCTTTTAATTCAAGTAGTTCACGAAGGTTCTAGAAAAAAGTAAAAATATTTGTTTTACAAAAGTAAAATGATTTTGAGAAATTCCTACATTAGTTGAATCATTGTTATTGTTTGTTCGTTCAAGTTTTGCATCGGTTAATTCACGTTCAATTTGTTGAAATTTCACTTGATTGCAATGAACGTCTGTTTTAAGACGATCAACTTCTAATCGATATTGGGTTTCACTGGTACGTAATCTAAACAGAAAATTAATTATTTTTGAAAGTTTCCCTTTCTACCGGTTTGCTGTCAGAATTCAAGCTTATGAATAGAATAGATTTGATATTTATTAGGAAAATTTTGATATCAAACGCGTAACTATACAGCAGATAGAACTTCTGCTTGATGAAGCCTATCTGCTACAGTCAGATGTGATTAGCAATCTATTTGTCACTTCTGTCTTTGAACGACGTATTCAGAAAACTGATATAGTCATTCTTTTTCTTGAATTCATGCATGTGCATGCACTCGACGAATATTCTTAGTGTCAGAGTCTTGACGTTTTTGGTATTAAATTTCTTTGTTTTCATTGAATAAACAAAAGATTTCTGTTACCTTTCTATTTCAATTTTAAGTGTAGATAATTCTTGAATTTTAATACTCATTTCATGTTGAATATGTTTAAATTGTATTGTATATGTTTCAAGTTGTTTCTTCAATTTTTGATTTTGTATGCGAATACTTTTAACCTGAATAAGAAATTTATAATAATAATAATAATAATATTTGAAAGTCTTCTTACTTGTCGTTCACTATCATATAATCGTTGTTTAAGATACGATTCATTATCATCAATGATCAATGACGATTGTTCATTATTATTTGATGTTCGTTGTGCTACTTCGTATGTTAACCATTTTAATGTTAAATAACAAATATCCATATCGGAAGATGGGGAGTTTTCATTACTGCCAGTTATTTGTTTGGATGAATAAGATAAAAATGAAAGATGTTGATTTTCTTGTTTGAGCAGTTCATTTTCATGCATATAATCTTGTATAATAGATTCAAATTTAAGTATAATATCTTTAAGTTTTTTATTTTCAACTTGAATTTGTTTCACAAATTGTTTTAGTTGTTCACTTTCTTTCGACCATGCTAATATTTCTTGTTCGAATACACGACGCGATATACGTTGTTCAGGCTGTGTTGATCTTTTCGTGTTTTTTCAAAATTAATGAAAGTTACAGGAAATTTAAAAAAAAAGTAAGACTTACGATTCATTGTCATTTGCAGTTTTTATTTCACTATGTTGTTTATTTGATTGATGTGCTAACTGTTTGATTTGTTCCATCAAAGAAATACGTTCGCGAAGTAATACATCGATTTGACTTTGACAATCACTTAAGCGAGATTCGGCAAGACTACTGCAATTCATAAAATGTAGAAAAAAATATTTAATTTAGAATAATAGTACCAATCAATATTAAGAGAAGCTTGTGATTCAGTACTATGACTTGATTTATATGAATTCTTGTCCTTTATTTGTATTTGTTCTCGAGCTTGATCTCGTTCTTCGATTAAAGATTGAATCTCTCGTTGATAAATTAAATTATTTTGATCAATTTGTTCTTTTAATTGATCGATTTCTTTTTGATATTCATCGGGTGTTGTTAGGCTATTTGATAAAAATGAATTAAATAAAAAATGAAATAAATAATGGGTGTGACAAATCAAACAATTGTACAAAAAAAAAACAGACACCCATAAATGATTTCTTGAATATTGTTAAAAGCAAATTGATGACGTAAAAAGTAGTACGAATAGAATAGAGTTTTGTTTATGGAATGAGTCAAGAAATGAACAGCCGTATGTATGGTGCTGGGGAATATTAAAACATTAGTCGCTATTTGGTTCGAACATGACGCAGACGGCTTCTCTTACTTGTTAGATCAGGTTTAGGAATATTTTTTTTGAATTATTGCTGGCGAAGTATCTGAAAAATTTGAGACAGCAATGTTACTCAGGCAAATTTTCTCCGAATAATAGATCGTAGTTGAGTTTTTGAAACTTCTAAAACTGTTTGAAAGTCGATATGGTTGGATACAACAGATTTTACTCGTTTTCAGGAAATAGCTTAGCACTCGCAATTATCTCTTTCTAATCTAAAGAAGTGAATCAACAATTATGCTGTATTATAAGACCATCTCAAAAACAAGATTACTAGTTGACTTTAATTCCGCCGGCTAAAAGCAAGGCTTACCCAGATGTCGAAGCGAGAACATCACTTGAAGCCAATTCATTGGCTCTTATTGTCTGTTCATTTTCCACGCGATATCGATAGGCATCGAATGAACTACACAAATAATAAATCAAACAATTTTATCGTTGTATTTGTCAAATTATTTGTCATACCTTTGTAATTCTTTTATTTGATTTTGGCAATTTCTAATGATAGCGTTTAGTTGATCAAGTGCGTCAAATGTATCTCTATTGATATTTGGGAAAAGCTCTGGATATTCAGTGATGATTTCGTTAAGTTTAGTTTTTAGAATTTCTAGCAAATTTTGATCTGTCGACGAAGATGAAATCATGTGTTCAACTAGACGTGATTCTTCAGATGGAAACTTAATAGGTGAACTTTGTTCTTCCCAATCATTTGTAGCTGTTTCAGACCATAAAGATATTTCATTTTTCGGTAAACTTAACAATTGATTTGAAACAGTCGATTCATAATGATCTGTTGGTTTATTAATAGTAGATGGATCATTATCAGCAAGTAATTCACATTGAATATCAACATCACGGAATTTTTTCTCATCATCTGTTATTATGGGTGCATCTACAGACCAATCGTTCCATTGATTTTCGTTTGATACTTGTCCTTTCTGTTCGATTGGTTCACTTTCAATATTCTGAATTGCATTTGTTGAGGATACAGTAAATTCGCTTAATTTCATACGGTAATCATTATCAATTTCTTGTCGATAAACATCGAAAGAACTAAAATAGGCGAATGTTTACAGATAAAAATAAAAAAAAGACTTTCGGTTTACTTTTTTAATTCATTGATTTCACGTTGAAGTTCAAAACGTTCGGTTTGTAGTGTTTCTATTTGTACTGCTTGATTTTCTACTATACCAATCAAATGATCAAGACGTTCACTTGTTTCTTCGCTGACGTTCGTAAACAGATCGGATCTTTCAGTTGCTATGCGATGAATTCTATCTTTGAATGTTTGTAATACACGTTTGAGTTTATTGTTCACTTTAAGTAGTTTCTCATATTGTTGATCATTGTTTTGTTTCTCATTTTCAAATGGCTGAACAGGTGAAGCTGTATTCTTTTGTATATCTACCAAAAGATTTGTACGTTCAAGACTAAGATTTTCAATTTGATTTTTATAATTATTCATTTGTTCTTCAATTTCTTTCCTAATTTAATATTAGGGAAACTTATAGCATTCAATAAAAATTAAAAATCTGCTAAATTATTACTTTTGNTCATAAAAAAAAGCAAAATACAAAATTTCCAAAAACCAACAACGCCATCGTATTCCCCGACCCCAGTTACCTTCGGTCAAACCTATCCCTGCAGGATATTGTTTGAGCTTAGTTAAGTTTATGCATCTGCTTTCCTATTGGACGAGCGAACGAACGAACGAACGCATTTAACTCGTTTTTCGTAATACCCTCCTTTCAGTAGAGGGAATTATAATCAAAAGAAAATGTATGAATGCAGATATTAATTAAAGATCTAATTCACATAAGAATTTAGGGAGACACTGATTTTTAACATTTTTGTAAATAAAATTGTTCAGATATTCTTAACAGTTGTGTACTTAAATTAGCAATCTCAAAAACAAACAAAAAAACTTGAATTTTTTATTCCATCGTCGAAAATATGACTTGCACAATATTAGTGATATAAGTAGACTGTGTCAGTGAAACCTAGTGTGAGCGAATTTAGGGTTAAAAGCAGACGAAAAGGCTGCATGCACTCTATCTCATCAAGAAATAATTTAAATAAAAATTTGATTGATGAAAATGGAAAAAAAACTTTTAAAACTACTGTATTGTATGTAAGATTAGATAAGAAAATGTATGCATTAGTTAAGTATTGTTTTGTTTTAATATTTCGAAATTTTAGTTCGTAACATAAAAACATCAATTTAATAATAAATTAATAAGTAATTATTGATAGTTCCCTCTACTGAAAGGAGGGTCATACGCTGAGCAAGCAAAATTCGTACGTTTGTATGATCGTAGGTATGTTCGTCCCATAGAAACGCAGATACAAGAACTCCTCGAAATTCTTAGAATAGCTGGTAGAGTTTTTTTTAGCTATATAGGTAATCGGGATCGGGAAACTCGAATCCGGCAGCAGTTGTCCATAAATTTTTAATGGTCAATTTCTTTTAGCAAACAAATCTTTTTTTATACAATTTTACCAAAGGTTTCCAATGTCTAAGTAATTGAATACTCTATCAGCTCTGCCAAACTTTTTCGGAGATGTTATGGTAAAGAGAGATTATTACCCCGAGATCTATCAGAGAGTATGAGAAGAATAGCTGCTGAGAATAGAAACAAAGCGGTCAGGAAGTGAAAATTGCCTGGAAAAAGTTCATAGTTCGGAGAAGGATATACGAATGATCAGGAGTCTAAACTGAGAATTATTATGGATTTGAGGGAAAAATAAGTGGTTTATGTTAGGGGTGTAATTATTGGTTAATGATTTCTCTAGCTAAGGCTAGTATATTGTGAATTGAGAAACTTCAGCTGGTAGCATTTTCTATTAGTGACTTTGCGTAATTCATTGTTTCGAAAGTGCGCGACTCGATGATGGTGATGGTGATGCTGATAGATATATTATATGTATATTTACGGTCTTAAAACGAATCGATAACAAAGGTCTGTTTTACACATTGCATTTTCAGTGGAAACGGCTAACCGTGAGTGGCGCCTCGTAGGGGTACCACCGAACGACTAGTCGCTCACCTATCTGAATTGTTGCTTAAGATAAACTTAGCATAAAACAAGGTTGGTTTCGTGAAATATTGCACTCTAACCCGTTTCATGACGTTCCTCTACATACCCCGTGATGTACATGGTATGTAAGCTCTAAGACATAGAATATATGTTGATTCAAATCTGTAATTTACATCAAGCATGTCAGCAATGTTGTGCAAGTGTTAAGAATTTGTTCGGTGTTACCAGCTAGAATTCTATTCAAGTACACGTACACGTACAGTCACTATCACATTGTATAATTAATTGTAAACCTTGTCGTATTCAGTTGAAAACTGTAAGGAGTTTATCCAAGGAGCAAATAAATGTAAAATCATCTGATCCTATAAGTGTTGATGGCCATTGTTCTGAAAATTCATTTGGTTTTTATCTAACAAAGGAGGATGGTCGTTTTGTGGTGAAATCAGTCCCCTCGAAAAATGTGATTCCACCTGTCTAAAATTCTTATAAACAACGTTTCTAGTACATGTATTCCTTAAGTCCTTGTATTTACAGTGATTAAGCCGGTAGAATCTGCATACGAATGCTGCATGTACATTGAGTCTAACCGTTAATAGTAATCAGGCTTTTCATCAAACAAAGGGTTTACTGATCGAGTTGATATTAGCATGATTCGATAGAGCTTTTCAAGCGCTACAAAGTGATATTAAAATATTAAAATAAAACCACTGGCCGTCAAAAATTTGAGGGATGTCCAAGGACTGAGGATTAGGAATTCCTCATCAGTTCCCCTACAGTTCCTTGCATAATAAAGGTAAAAATATGGAATATTCACGATAATTTTTGTTCCTACACTCATTTTCACTTGAAAAATTGTGAGAATCAATGATTTCATGGGAAAATTATTTTTAAAACAGCAATATTGCAACTTTCGTGAATGGCGGAACTGCGAGGGAACCTATAGTTTATTCCCATTTCCTCTAGGAATTATCACAGCGGCACTGACAATTCCTCGACACATTAGGAATTCCTATTTCTCAGTCCTTGGACGTTGCTGAAGACAATATTAAAAAAAATAATAATAGTTTTTATTGATTGTATCCAACTCATTATTAAAAGAAATATTATACAGAATATTTTATAATGAGTATTATCCATTTTATTTTCTTTAAATCACAGTTCATTCATAAAGACAATAGCTGACATAAAATGAACCATTCAAAAAATTTAATTCTTTGTCTATCTCTTAGGCAAGAATTTTCACAATCTATTGGCCCATATCGTCTTCTAATCTTCGTTGGCCATGCATATAGTCAACATGCAAAAGAAAGAAGAAAAGCAATGATGATCGATGATGATTCAACGTTTTGAATAATAGTCACAACAAAATGAAACAAACTATTGGTCACTGACTGATGTGAATGGATCAGTGTTTCCAATGGGAATTCAAAGCAAAATGTATCAAAGTGTACGAAAGCCAAATTTTCACGATCTAAAAAACAAAACATAATGCTCGTCATTTTTGCTTTTACGAGAAAACATTTTGGTCTCTAGCGAACAAATAAATCTAATCTGTAATTAATTTAGAACTATATGCGGCTCTAAAGGTTCAAACATCAAATAAACCCGAGTGTAAATCAAATATAGCAGGTGACCTGTACATTTTGTTTCTGCTTGGTACACTTGTCATTGGAAACAATGGGATGGATCATTATAGTATTTCTAAAATGAATTCGCTTATGCACTCATGTAGTTGACTTTTAAATCTGGGGGAAATAAAAAAAACCAATTATACACAAAAATTAGGCGTAGCTCACAATATTTTTCTATAATAGTTTCGTTCTGGCGATTTTACTTTTTAAAGTCCCTTAGTGTCATTCACCACCGACATCCATCAATCATAGATATTCTTTGTTTTATTCATGTAGGATATCTTAGGCCTGGATTCGAATATTTCCTGAATGTATTTGCTCACAGCTGGGGCAAAAGCTCAAATTGGACGGGCCAAGATAGAACTCGATGAGTTCCATCGAATGCACGATTCGTTTTTTTGTCCAGCGGGATTCCTAACTCGAGAAAAATGCAAAATACTGCCAAAAAACTCCAGGTCGAACATTTCAGCCACCGGATCCCGTAGGATACTCCAGGAAATATGCGTGAAAGTCACCATATCCGGCAGGAAAACACAGGAAAGCGATGGAACATGGAAGCAGTATTCCGATCAAAAGTACGGCCGGATTTTTCCGCCAGGAATTGATCGGAAATCAACGGAACTACCCGGAACCGGCCGTTTCCAGACCGGGCTGTTCGACCTGGAACCAGGCAAAAAGCAGTCATGTTTGGTAAACCTGTCGCTATTTGCTCAGTGGGGGTACCAAGAGCTTATATTTGCAGAGTTGGATAGAACTTGACGAGCTCTATTGAATGGCTATCTTTATAGTGCCATAAACCACTTGGAACCCCTCCTAGGTACTACAGTCATAGTGTCAGCAGTATGAAGCACGATTTATGGAGTTGATGAATAATCTTAGCCAGCTTAGACGTGATATATACATTTGAATTATATGATTTATAAATCCGATATTATTCATCTTTTGTTTCTTGCTGTAACTATATAAGTGTCCGATTTTTTATTTTCGAAGGGAAATTGTGTACTGAAGCTTCTTTTATATCCGAATTGGAATTCAGTATCTTCTGCTGAATTCTTCGAAAAAAGCAATTAAAAATTAATCAGTGCTCTTTTGCAACAGAAGATTGTTCCTCGTTATTCCTACTCATATACATTTGCAAGACTTCATAGAAACAATTATCATTTGTGGAAGACATCTGGGGTGGTGACACGGATTTGCCCTTTCGGAGGGGATCCCAAAATGAAGTCGAGTCGGAAAGGTGTCCATTCGAAAGAACTCGTCATGTTCTATCTATCCATATCAGTTTTAGCATTTGGTCCCCTCTTTGAGCTAGTCGCGACTGGTTTTACTGGAAAGCTCACGTTTCAGCAATGAATTTGCATTTTAGGAGGAGTTTCAAATGTTTTATGACAGTGTAAAGATAACCATTCGATAGAACTCATCAAGTTCTATCTATCCGTATCTCTTTTGGCTTTTGGTGTCCTCGCTGAGCGAATAGCGATAGATTTTACCAAAAATGCCTGCTTGTTTCCTGTTTTTTTTTGGCAGTATTTTGCATTTTTCTCGAGTTAGAAATCCCGTTGGAGAAAAAATGAATCGTGCATTCGATAGAGCTCATCGAGTTCTACCTTGGTCTCTCTAATTTGGGTTTTGGTCCCCTGTGTGAACGAATACATTCAGGAAATATTCAAACCCAGACCCAAGATATCGTACGTGTTTTATTGGCTCTGTTGCAATTAAATGGGTATGCAACAATAGGAAGTAGGTCAATAGAATCCCTAGTCGAATGTTTTTATTCATGCGCTTGCAAGACTCAAGCTCAAGATGTGTCCATAGCGCATGACTTTCTTGCTCAAGACAAGCGCTTCAATGTTTGCATGAGTTACAAAAAAATGCAACTATAATTTTTTATTAAAAGTGGAGTGGTTGTGAAGGTAAGATTGAAAAAAAAAGTTGAAAAAGTTCTTTAATAATAGAAACGCTTAGATAAAAATTCAAGCGCATGAACAAGTTTAAGAACTGGAGCTCACCGAAAGGGTTCATGTCTTGTCCTCAAGATGTGTCCATAGCTCTTGACTTTCTTGATCAAAAGCGTCAAGAATTGCATGCGCTTGCAAAAGAAAGTTCGACTTGGGATACTATTCTCACTGTAAAAAGATCAAGACACATGAAGTGTATAAATAAGACGCTTGGTTAGTCTAAACAAGACACTTAGCGCCATTTCTGATTGGTCAGTCAAAGTCCTTTTTAAGACACCTCACGTGTCTGCGGATAACCGATTTGGAACATCTGGAACACGTACGCGTCTCAATCGATCTTGATTGGATTATTTAAACCAATGTATTTAAGCGTCTGACAGTAGTCTTTTTTAGACGCTTCTATCGATCTATGGTTCACTAATTCAAGAATTCATATTTTTATATGAATATTAGATATTAGAAAAAATATTTTCAATGAAATAGCTTTTTTACACTTTACTTGAGTTAAAATCATATTTAAAACTTGCAGGAGTTATTTAAAAAAATTTTTATATATATTTTTTGACGTTTAATGAAATTCCTCGAAGGTGATATTCTTGTGAAATAAAATATTATCTTCGAAAATATTTTATTTGAGTAAATCTGATTTTTGAGGAATTTCATTAAACATCAAAAGATATATAGAAGAAAATTTTAAAATAATTTCTGTAGTTTTAAATATAATTTTAACTCAAACAAAGTGTAAAAAAATTATTTCATTGAGAATATTTATTCTAATATCTAATGTTCATATAAAAATATGAATTCTTGAATTAGTGAACCATAGTTTGATCGAAGAGCCTGGGAAAACTCATGCAACACAAGTGTAAAACGAAAAACATAAAAGTCTTAAGTATTTTTTTAAATATTCAATATTAAAATATAACTGTAATCAGTTATTTTTGATAATTTTTGTATCATCTAGAAAACAAATAAAAAACTTGAAAATATATTAGAAATAAATAAAAAAGAAATTTCGGTAAAATGGTTTGCGTATTTTTAAAGCCCCTTCACTTCAGATATCGAATCAAAAGATACGGATCTCTTCAAAACCACGAATATCCTCCACTTGAGTTAAAATGTGAAGCAGTTCACGGCAGAAAAGTCATCGAAAAAACTAATTCTGGAAAGAGTGAAATCCTAAATATTTTCAAAAAATCGAATAAGACTCTTTGTTTCGCATCCGAAAGTAAATTCTCATAGCTACGAAAGAAAGTAAAAAATTGATCTATTGGTCAATAGCTATAACAATTTTTTACGAGAAAGAGGAACTTAAGACGCTTTCCTGTCTGTAGTCACTACATGTCTAAAAACAAGACGTATTTCGCGTCTGAATAAAACTTAAGCCGGATAACATGTCTCGTTAGACACACGGCATTTTTTACAGTAGTTACATATATCACTGATTCCATATCATTTTCACAGTAACCCTCTATCATGAAACCAAATCAGCTAGTGTCACCTATTCATTTTCTATGTAGCGCCAGAAAAAAATATATATCACAGCGTGTTCCTCATTTTATGCTAATTCCAAATATATACCCTAGTCGAACTATTTTTTTGCAAACGCATGCAATTTTTGACTTTTTTTGATCGAGAAAGTCAAGAGCTGTGGACACATCTTGAGGCAAGACATGAGGCCTTTCGGTGAGCTCAAGTTCTTAAACTTCTTCTTCTATCGCTGAATATTCTTGCTCACGCGCTTGAATTTTAATCTAAGCGTTTCTGCTATTAAAGAACTTTTTCAACTTTTTTTTCAATTTTACAGTCACAATAACTCAACTTTTAATAAAAAATTATAGTTGCATTTTTTTTGTAACTCATGCAAACATTGAAGCGCTTGTCTTGAGCAAGAAAGTCATGTACTATGAACACATCTTGCGCTCAAGTTTTGGCCAGCGCATGAATAAAGAAGTTTGACTAGAGTATAAATCTTAATATTTGGCCCGGTTTTAAAAACAAGTATTCGATCAGTGCATTTAGAAATAATCAGTAAAAAACAAGCGTCTTCCTTTCATCAATCAGTAGATCATATCTGAAGCACTTACAATCTATCATGCATACTTGACTATCGTCGCAAAAACGTGGATGCGATGTGGGTAAATTTTGGATCACTATCTCGTAATAAGTGGAAATCTTATCAAACCATTTCGATTATCGAAGTTCGATAATTCATTTGAATATAATTGTAGATATATAGGATATACATGTTTCTATTATCATTTGGCTTTAAATTCAGTACAGCTATTATTTTTTCTTTTCAGTCGATTTTCTCGTTAGCATAAAACGATTGGGATGATTATTGAACAACTTTGATTTCGATTCTATTTAATGAATTCAGTATCTCGAATTTATCGAATCAAATTTTATTTGAATAAACATGATTATGTATCTATACTCATCATTCTTCTTCAAATAAAATTACGTACATTAAAAACGATAAGACTAGCTAGTTTATGTTTTTATGGAAATATTCTAAACGTTCTAGAATGAAAAGAAATGAAAAAACATCGAAAATTGCTTGCGAGAAAATTCTTCATAATTTTAATCGAAATGAATTAAACTTTCAATGTCAACGTTGGGCATTAGCTCATGGCAAGTGTCGCGTTTTGAATAATTTTCTTGTCTAAGCTTCGTTTTTTCCTTCAATTTTTTTAAAGGTTTTGTTCAACGTTATTTTACACAAGATGATAAAATTCAAAACGATTCGAATGTTCTTTTGTATCCATTTACAATTTGTCCATCACCATATCCACATAGTGAATATGAAAAAGCTCACGAAATTCAACATGGAATTAATATGTTTGTTCAAAATCTTGCTTTCAACATTGATTTAATGGATTCTGTTTTTAAAAAGTGAATAAGTTTTAAAAGAATTAGTTCTTTTCTTTTCATTAAAATAATAATAAATCTGCTTAGTTTGATTGAATATGACCCATTTATAAAACGATTAAGAACCATTTATGATCAAATTCAGCAATTGCCATATAAAGTAAATGAGCATTTAATTTGAATTCAATAACACATTCTGTTAATAGAGTGTTGCCGAAACATGTATCATTCGATCGGATTATATGTTACAACAGATGAATATGTTTGCTCAAAGAACCAAACTTCGTCTCGTTGAAATTAATACGATTGCCGTTGGTCTTGGAGCGGCAGCCAAACTTATACATGATTGGCATAAGTACGTGGAGTTATTCATGCTTTTTTTTGTTTCTTTTTTTGTGAAAATAAAATTCTATTTTTCTCTAGGCAATTCTTAACACAAATACTACCTGAACTTGTATCGCAAGTAAATTGAAAATTTTATAGAAAAAGACTTTACTATTCTATTTTATCATCAATAAAAGTTGCCAGAAAATGAATCATATAACCTTGTCATCGATACTTTATTTGAATCATGGAAAATTTATAATAATTCAAGGTTTGAAAATGTGTTTCTGTCATTCATTTAATATTTTGTTTTAGTATAGAGCAATAATTCTCTTTGTTGTACCTGAACATGAATTTAATATTGGTGATCAAATGTTGATTGAAAAAGGACTTTTATCATTTGAAAATTCTCTTCTTGTCAAACACGTAACATTCGTGGATATTTATCGAAATTGTTCTTTGGATTCGAAAGGAATTCTTTACTTGTGAGTTTTCAATTATTATTGAGCAATTGATCTAAATATGATAACTCTTGAACGAATTTAGTGGTAATTTTGAAGTTGCATTCGTCTACTATCGAACAGGTTATGATCCGAAACATTTTTATAATGAAGATGTAAACGAACTATTAATAATAAATGTTTCTTTTTGTCATTTTTTTTCATTTATTTACAGATTTGGCAAGCTTATATTATGTTAGAATCTTCTTGTGCTATTAAATGTCCCAGTTTAAGATATCATTTAGCTGGAATGAAATGCTTTCAATTGGCAACCAATGATGAAGAATTTTTAGGAAAACTTTTTCACGAACACGAAGAATATATTGATGATTTTAGATATGTTTTAGAGGATATGTTTACCATGGATCAGGTTTCAGCAAGAAATTTATTACAAAAGAAATAGTTGTGCATATTTCTTTCCTTTCAACAATATAGGCAATCAATGATCCAGTTTTACAACGACGTATACTAGATAAACCGGATTCGCTCTATTTGAAGCAAAGTCGAGAAGGAGGTAAAAAATGAAATGAGAAAGACATTGTAAAATAATATCCTTAGTTATTAAGTTCTATCTTATGTCATAGCTTTACTTTACATATGTGGCCTTGAAAATTTTGAATACTGTAGAAAATTTGAAATTTAAGTTTAGAAACTTTTATATTTCTCATATTATCATAGAGATCTGCATACGAAAAAAATAGACAGTAAAAAGATACTCGATCGTTGCCAATGAAAAAAAGAATCTTTCCTTTTTAAGTAGTTTCTCATAAAAAGTTTTGCTAGGTAAAATAACATGACGCGTTCTAGATATAAAATGTCCGAGTTTTTATATCGTTCTTTTGATGAAATCGTTGATCTGACGTTTAGTTTTGATAAACCAGTTTATAAAGTAATTTCAAATCGAAATAAATGTAAATTGTTTAATATTACAATTACCTATTTCTCTACCATTGTAGAGTGCTGAACGAAGTACTATAATAAAAAGAAATAAGTACCTTTAAAATAAGTTCAGAATTCTCATCATTATCAATCAAGAATATTTTTCTATATGATGATAGAATTTTCTTTTCTTATTATTTTATTTATTATAAGAGTAGACTACTTCGTATTGATATTGAAGATAAATAAAGACCGGAATTTGTTTAATTACATTCAAATAGTATTTCACATAAAATTTTAACACTCTGAGTATTTTTTCAATTATTTCTGTCGTCAACTCTGTGATAGCAATCTAATTTGTTTTATATTTTTAGGTGGAAATGTTTATTGTGGTTCTTTACTTAAGTAACAAACAAAATTTTTATTTCATTTTTATTTAAAACTATCTTTTTTATGCATAGAGAACATATCAATGAAATCATTATGAATAAACAATCAAATCGTTATTTTCTTATGTCTCGTATCTATCCTCCGATATATTCAAGTTTAATACGTTCCGCAAGACCTAACGATAATAATGAATTTATATCGGAAAAACAAATCAATGGAGAATTAGGTGTATTTGGAAGTTTAATCAGTCGTAATGGAACAGTAATTTTCGAAAGAATTGGTGGTTCATTATTACGTAGTAAACCAGCAATAAATGTTGAAGGTGGTATTGCTTCTGGACAAGGATACATTGACTCAGTATTTCTTGTTTAAAAATATAGATATTTTTGTTTTTGTTATGCATGTTTAATAATACTGTTATCAAAAATAAACAAAGAATGATGAGGACAAAAGAAAAAAAAAGCCACCACAGAAAAGAATCACGAATAAAGTAATGAAAACATTTATTTGCAAGATCTGACAATAAATTAATATCAACTATGAATGGGTTATAAGTCTAATACCGCCCATTTCAGCAAGATGGTGAGAAAAATTGCCTGCTGGACATGTTATAAACATAAAATTTGTTGGAATATCAAGTTGTTCACTAAGTCGTTTCACTGTTGGTGGATCAAATTGTCCTTTGATGAGTAACTAAAATAATTCAATTGAATAAAATATGTGAAAATCAAAATCAAAATCAAAATCTAACCAAATCAATACAAAGCTTTGGATATTGTTTATCAAGAAATTTGACATTTGTTTCTAACATTGATGGAATTTGATTCTCATTCTCATAAACATGGCATATTTTTAAAAAATTTGTTAACTCATTTTCACGAACATACAATATAGCTTTATTTAAAACCGATGGATCATCTGTTCGTGTAAAAAATAACATTGGGCGATCTTCTATTCTTTTATATTGTTGATTAAGCATTTCTTGCCAACTTCTTGGACCACCAAAATAAATTAAAAGTTTTAAAACACGATTTCTTGAAAACATTAGCATAACAATTAAAAATGTTATACCAAAATATAAAATAAAAAATTTTACATGAGCTAAATTGAGTATTATTTCGCCAATAAGACCAACAAAAACAAGTAAAAATCCTAGTACAACATGTGGCCAAGATGCATAGATTTTTCGTGGTAAAGTCGAACGTTTATATTTTAATATCATATTTCCAACAGCAAATAAAGACATAACACTTAAAAATGACATAGTATATACACCAGCAAGACTTTCTAAATTACCACGAACAATAAAATGCAGTAAACTTGTAACAAGAAAAAAGCCAATTATAATAAAATGATTTGTTTCTCGCCATCGATTTGTAAATGATAAAAATATAGGTAAACATCGATCAAAGCTCATACGTCGTATTAAACCAGTTATACCAACATAAGATGTTAATACAGCACCTGATAAAACAAGTAATGCATCAGCTGATATTAATTGTGCAAGCCATGTTGAAGAATTCGATTGAAGAGTTGCTGAACCCATAGCAGCTAGAAGATCATCACGATGGTGACGAATTTCAGCCATTGGCATTATGAATAAAGACAATAATGAGAATACTAAAAGGGAAAAGAAAACAAAATTTGAAGTTATCATCTTTTATTTTGGTAATATTATCTAATAAAAACAATATTTTTCTAATCGTGAACATTTTAGCACAGTATTTTTAAGCAAATTTACTTTAACCTACTTAAACTAAAAATCATTTGAAGATTTCTTTTTCATTTTCAATTTGAGAAATTGTAATATAATTAGAATTAGAATCTTTTCATCGCAGAATAGTGTAGAAATAAAATGCATGTAGAAACTTAGAAGCAATAACTTACATGGATTAAATAGCGAAACCACATACCACATATTTCGTAGTGTTTTTGGAAATACTCCAACATTTTGCTCTTCAATATAATTTGATGAAGTTTCAAAACCACTAACACCCAATAAAGCTAATGCAAATCCATAGTAAATATCTTCAGGAATATTTTTTAAAGGTTTTGTTTGCCAATTTTCTATAAACATCGTTATGGAATCATAGGATTTCATAATTTTTATCAAACACATTATTAAAAGTAATGTCATTGTACCAATATGTATAGCAAATATAACTAAAGCAACATTAGCTGATTCTTTCAAACCCATTAAAGTTAATAGACAAAAAAATCCTAATAAAGCCATGACAGCCCATGATGGATCAAGTCCAGACCATAAATTTTGTCCGTAAGCAATTGCTGAACCAGCTGATACAACAGCTGTTGCTATATAGGAAACTAATGTTAGACAAGCTGCAATTGATGCAATGAATTTCGTTGTACAATTAAGTAAAACATTATATGCACCGCCATTTAATGGAAGAGCAAGACCAACTTCAGCATAAATATTACGAAATAGATAAAGAACAAAAGCTACTAGATATAAGGAAATAAACGAATATTGACCAGCTAGATATAGTAGAGCAAAATAATTTTAAATATAAATAGAGAAATCAAAAGGTTACTACCTCTTTGTGCGCATATTCCTGCAGTATAAAGACATGATGAGGAAATATCATTACCAGCAATAGCTGTTGCATGCCATTCACCTAACATTTTATGACTTTTCTTTTCTTTTTCACCGTGAACCAATTTTGGAATACGCCCTTCAAAATTTGTTCTAGAATCAGCTGTTGTTGATGGGCCGTATGATTCATTGTGAACTGTTGCTGTTGATATAATATCATTAGTAGTGGTAGAAAAATCGATACGCGTTACTTCACCCCAACGACCAGGAAAATCCTAAAAAATCTCAAGTTATATTTTCGTTAATTTTGAATAATTTAACAAAAAAAATATAACCAACCCAAGTTGTTGAATGTCTTCGACCATTATGATGCAACAACGAAGAAGATTGTGAAGTTTGTGAAATTAAAGGAGAGATTTCTGTTGAAGATGTTCTACCTTCGTCACTATTATCTAAGTTTATTGACGTCATTGAAAATCTAAAAAGTAAAAATGATTTAAACTGCATAGTTCGTTACTCTTGTTTTTACTTTATCTAACATTTTGTTTTATCAAAACTTATAATTTATAAATTTGTCTGCTTAGTTTCCTTTTTTCTTGCACTTTCGACTTCATAAGATTTCGAAGTTATCTTGTTTTTCTAGATATTAGATAGTGAAAAGTCATGTAAACGAAAAGAAAACGTGAGTGTAAATTCTTATTGGTCTATTATTCCATCAAATAGTTATGTCTATTCAATTTTCATTGATAGTCGCTCCAGGTTTTATTCTCTATTTGCTTTTAACTAATTCGTTTCATTTTATCACTTATATATATATATATATTATAAAAACAAGTCTTCTATGGCTTCACCAGACACACCCGAACTTGAAGAACTTGTATTTTATCAACAATTAATATCAAATTTCCATGATTTATATACAAGAGCTCAACAGTCATGTTCAATACTTGTCATACCACAACACCTATCGACTACTTCTTCATTAACACGTGACATATTTGAATCACATGTGTTTCGCCCTTCTCCATGTTATCTACGTAAACATGTATCTTGGAATGACAAATATGAAATTGAGTTTGATACTAATCGTACTATTCGATTTTTTTACAAAAAAGATGGAGCAGGTGAAAAACGTGTGAAGATTCTAAGCCAAGAGGATGTTCGTGATAGTATTCGACAACGTTCCTATAGTATATTAATTATTGAACAACCATTGATTGATACTAATGCAATCAAGAATTTACCAAATGGTACAATATTAAAGTCAATACGCAAACCTTTGAATTCATCATCGGTAAGTTATGATATCCATAGAGAAAAAATAACTTACCTTAGATTCTTTTCTACTTTAAATCTTTAAAGATTTAAGCTATCATTTATATTGATATTTGATAGCTCGCTGAAAATTGTAAGCACTTAACTAGATTTTTAAAATGACTCATTTTCGTCTGTAAAAAAACCACATTTATTATCACAATAATATTAAAAATATTTTATTTGATTGTTATTGAGACTGAATTAGTATTCAAAAACAAGGTATCTATTTCGACTATTCAATAATTTTTCAAAAGAATAAATTTCTTAATAATTCTAAATTAACGCGACAATACTCTGTAAAAGATGCATTAGTAAATCAGTTCTTCGTTCGACAGTAAGATAGTATATCATATTATGATCTTCATAAAATAACTAATTAAATATCTTATTTAGATATCGAAATTCGATATAACAACGGCAAGTTATGAATCATCATTTATGTTTCTTGATTCGCTGCGTGAAATAGAGTCGGCCTTTGCAAAATTGCGTACAGCTTTGTTTTTATTTAATGAAACCTATGTCATACTACCAAAATTTGTTGAAAATGCTCTTGATAAACTTCGTCAATTACGAGTAGAATTTCTCGTGGAATCTTACAAATTATCAAATAGAAATCATGCCGATCGTGATATTGAGTTAGCAAGTGAAATCTACATAACTGGTAACACATATACGAAAGTTTGGCCAATTATTCTTCAACATAATGAAAATAAAGATCAAATATTATTTGAAAATATTGAGAAACGACAAAGAAACGAGCACAAATATTCTAATCAAATTAATTTAAATACGAATCAAACTGCGTTAAATGAATTGAAAAGATTAGATGATCTTAAATCATCGTATGAAAAAGCTAAGTGTATTCGTTCGGCACTTGATTTAACAGTGGCTGCTAAAACATTAATGATTGTTGATCCAAAAAATTCTGCTGTTTCATATCATTCATCATCAAAGCCAATGCCAATGGCAGCCGATGAAACTCTAACCGCATTTATTGATCTCATATGTCAATTAATATCATCTGCAGAACCAAATGTTCGTATTCGTTTATCGGCACATGAATATTATACGGAAAAATTTAGATTCTCTCCTCTTCCACAAGATATTGATTATGCTTTTACAACTTACCGAGGCGTTCTAGAATATTTAACAAATAGCTCTTCTTGGTTTTGATAACAAAAACATTCACCAAAATATATTAACCAAGTTACAGAACCGGTGATTTTCTATGTGTTCTGCTGCGACAGAGATGTATTTTTTTTCTGTAATTTTATTAAATAAAAATGTAGAGAAAATGGAATTCATGTTGATCATTTATTTGCTACAACAGGTTCCTTTGCTGCTGCATGAGAAGCAACTGACGAACTTGTATCTTCTAATGGAGGTATATTGTTTGTTTGTTGTTCGATTATGTCTAGTAGTTCGCTTTCCTATAAAGTTTTATGAATGTATATTTCTTTTTGGTAAACAAATATATTGTTAAAAGAACATGATTAACGTACTGAAGTTGGTGCTGGAAGATTTTCTATATGATATACCATAACAGAACCGTTACTTGTACCGGCAAGAACGCACTATAAGCAAGTGACATTATTGTTGAAAAAAGGAAGTTAAAACGAAAAATAAATAAATAAATACTTCAGAGTTCGGTGCATATGTTATTGAAGTAAATATATATTGTTGAGTAGCTAATATGACATTTATTGGTTCAAGTCTGTTGAAAAAGAAAATACAGTAACATAGAATAGAGAAATTCACTGAAAAATAATTTCAATCTAGAACATTTTCTTTGCATGAATGTATAAATGTCAATCGTATTATTTCAATGAATACAGTTTGATACTCGCAGCTAGCCGTTATGCAACAAAATTACATATTTTTCTTTAGATGTACTAGAATCATCTGTATTATATATAGTTAGACAGGTCATAATAGAGAAAATATGGCAGGATTATTCTGAATCAGTTTATTTTATTTGAAATAAATAAATAACTGAATTGAATATTTGTTTATGACTACCTTGTATTTTAAAAAGAAAGAAAGAAGAAGAGATTTTCAACCGAACACTAATTCTCTTCATTAGATAAAGAAATGAATTTTTATTTGTTACGGTTTGCTCTTAATAAAATACCATCAATTCAATCCTATTCATTTCTTTAGTATCGAATTGTTTTGATTCTAGGGAAAATTTGAAATGTTTTCTTTGAACACTATCTGAAAGTCAAAAATGATAGAGAATACATTTGAAAAAACATCCTAACGTGTCGTTGCATTGGACTATGATATATCGAAAAAACTTCTATTGAAGTCAGATGACTAAAAGAATAACAGATTTCTTACGTATTTTTTGATAAATCCCATACTTCCACAGCTTCTTCATTGGCACAACAAAATATGGTTGCGGATTTTGGTGACCAACAAATATCAAAGACTGGTTTCTAAAAATACTGATCAATCATAAAATGACTTCAGAAATATATAGGATTACTTTTCTTGATGCAAATGTAATACATGGTTGAAATCTATCAACAGTCCAAAGTGAAACTGTCCAATCAGCTGATGATGATAGAAAAACACCTTTTGCAAGCGGACACCAAGCTATACGATAAACTGGACCCTATTCAAAGTAATGTATAAAAGATAATATTCGAAAATTTCTAAACAATATATTATAGCAACTTACTGTATGCCCAGAGTACGTATCTAAATATTGTTCATTGTATGATACAGAACATCGATGAATAAGACCTTCTTCAGTTCCGCATAAATATCTAAAATAGATTGAAATTTCATTTTCTTTTCAAAATGTCATTAAAGTAGACATACATTGTTTTATCATCTGGACAGACATCAAAACAGAGACCTCCCGAAGTACGAAAAAGTAAATTTTCGGACTTTGAACCTTTTGTATCTTTTCCATTCTCACGTTTTTGTACTGTTTGTTTACTTAATATACGTTTCAATTTCATATAATCTAATAGGACAAGAAGAATTTATGATGATTTTGTTTTGAAAATATCCCTGTTCGAAGGTTTGTTTTTCTTTACCGTTGGATTCGAAACCTTTCCGTAATAACCATTGAGTAACTCGGCCATCTAGAAATATAAGCCTTTAAATCATGAGCAACATAAATATCATCAACACAAACCGGTGGAAATTGACATAAGTACTTCGCCAGTGTCATCGTCACGGCCTTTTTCGACTTCAACCCAATAGAGGTGCCATACAGGTGCTGTATGTTTCCCAAGTGACTCTCTATTCAACAATAGGAGAAAACAAAAGAGTTTAAAACAAAAGTAAAAATTCTTCTATAATAAACGTACTCTGTATCTAGCAATGGCTTATCACCATTAGTTTGAACATCATATACATTGACTGTGCCATCGAACAGACCGACCTTTTATAAGAGTGTATTCAATTAAAGAAAAAACAAAAGAAGAATCTATTTCTACCGCTAGTAATGATGGAAATTTGACTGAAAATGCCACAGCTGTTACACCAGCAGGAGTATGAAAAAATCTTTCTGGAAACTAAATAATTAAACAAAAATGAAACAGAAATATTGCGTGGTATTATTTAATGAAAATACTTCTTGATTTTTTAAACACCAACAACAAACTAAACCATCACGTTGATCATTATATTCGAAAGGTCCATAACCAGCAGCGAGAAGATCAGGATTTTTTCGATTCCAACCTAATGCGCTAACATTTTTGTTACTTGTAACTTCAGCAGAGTAAGCTAGTTTTACAAGAAATTTAAAAAAATCTCTTGGTTTTAGCTCTATTTAAAATAAAATTTGATAATCATTTACCAAATAATTTATCGAGTGCTAAACCAGTAAAATTGACTTCTTCTAAAAAAATAAGATTATTTATTTTACATTAGTATCAAACCTATTATGATTTGATTTCGTTTTGTTATTATAACAATTACTAATTTACTCAACGATGTATCCAAAGAAAAAAAAATCAAAGTGTGAGCTATCGATAGATTTGAATATTCGGTAGACAATGATTTCGAATGACAATCTTTCCTCTCTGAAAACCTTCACTATATTTCTAATTCATATTAACATGTACATTATGCATGATTGAAAGCAACACTTAAATAACTAATTTATGATCGCACTAATATATATACATATATTATGACAAGAAAATATCAGTAATTTGAAAATTGATTCGAGGCTTGTCTCTATGTGTTAGTAGAAAAGCAATTGACTATTTTTAAATGAAAACGTCTCATAGATGTTTCCTGATAAAATACTATTCGTTTTTATAGATATTATAGTTTTTAGTACAGTATCTAACAAAGAATCGTATCTAGAATCCAGTGAGAACGATTTTTTCCCGTATTTTCCTGTCTGGTTTCCCGCGGGAATTGAGAATGAGAATTCTCACGGAGATTTCTGAAACAGACAACGGGAATGGAAATCGTCATCGGTATTTCGGGAAAGAGAATTATATAAAAAAATTGCCCGCTCCCGAAAATCTGTTCGTCCTAGTTTTATCGTTATTAAAACGTATCGACTTAAGGGGGAACCTCCTTTAAAAAACTTTATTTTTTGAAAAAGTCCTAATTGACTTGCTGTCGTAGAAAGATGCTCCAAAGTTCTCTCTTTGAGAATATATATATATATATATATATATATATTGTGAAATCCATACTCCCTAGATTAGTTTTTTATGCTGATTTCAAATATCATATTTATTTTGCATAAAAAACAGTTACTGATAGTGAAATTAAGTAATTGTCGAAGATTTTGTATAGGATTTCCCATATCAACACACTCGAGCCTTAAAAAGCAACACTAGATATATTTTTTCCTTGAAGATTTTTACATCACGTTGTAGATTTTGAAATGCTCTATCCATTTATATGTAGGAAACTATTTAAAAGCATAATTATAATTATGAAAATACGACAGAAAGTCATTGAAGTGTAAAAATAAGCTGGCTGCAGTTACGTATTCACTATCAAATGAAATTAAAAGAATTCTCTATCGATTCATGTATACAAACGTTTGTTTAACTTTTACTTTATGCCCGAAATCAGCCCATAACTAGATACACCCAGGGGCAAATTTTTAGTCAAAAATTAAGTCTTGAGAGGACTATAACTCGGGTTAGCTATATTGAAACAACGTCAAAATTGAAGAATATATGTAAAAAAAATGTACTCTATCAAATCAGACAACGGAGTCAAAAAATTGAGGGGACGGGGGTTCGCCCGGGGGGGGGGGGGGGGGGGGGGGGGGGTCGCCCCCCCTCCCCCCCCCCCCCTCCAAAACTAACAGATTCAAACCCTATAGATGGTGCTCGCTGGCTTCATTCAATAAATGCCCTAAAGACAACTCGTCCAGTTATATCGTAAAATAATCCATTTTTGGCATCTTTTTATTGAATTGCAATAAAAAGCAATTTTTTAACTTGCTTATCGTTTTACTCAAAAGATGAATTTTGGTCACAAAAAATGAAACTTCTCCTTCAGGGTTTAAGGTATAATCAAATTTCTTTTTGTTTTACAGTTCCAAGTGCGAGTAAATTTTTGGCTGACCAAATTTTTTATATTCTATTTTGGGGTTGAGAAAAATAAAATTTAATGTCGTGGGATGGACGTTTTTGGGCTGATTTTGACCCCATATCTGTTGAAATGTTCATAGAAAATGAATGGATTTGGAATTTCAAGATTCTGTTCGGACAAAAGTTGCATATAGTTCTTGGCTTTAATTTGAAACCACCGCGCGCTCTGTAGCTTTTTCAATGACAAAGCCTTAGGAATTCTGCTGAAGCTATATATATGACTCATCAATAAATTGGAACTCCATTGTAGCCCGACATATCAACCTGAAATTTTTACTGGAAGAGTTTCTCACGAGGGTCACTGATCTCCGAAATTTTCAGCCTAAATGGATCGGTTTAAGTGGGAAATAAATTTTAAGGGGGGGAGGGGGCGGCCTTAACGTTTTTTTTGTTTCATCCAATTATCAAAAATAACAACAAATATGTATTAAAAAATTACATAAATTAATTTGTTGTTCACTACATCATTCGTCATCTTCTTTGTCATCATCGAAACTACGATCATCGAGACTATAATGTGGAACTGTTATATCATCATCTTCTCCTTTCGAGATTTGTTTTTTCGTGTCTATTTTACATGCGGAACTTTTTGCTCTTGTTCGTGATTGTTCGCTTATCGGTGAATATGAAAGCTTTTAACAATAAACGTAAACCGTATCAATTGTTGGAGAAATGGTCAATGTGAAATTTCTCTAATCCACAGATGTAGTTTGATGTGTAAAATGTTATATGTGAAACATGGGAGCGCGCGATGAGTTGTTGTCAGTCATTAAAAAAAACTTTCAATGCGAAAAATGAAATAATAATAGACGCTGTAAAAAGTTTTCGGGAACGAGTACCAAAAAAAGTCATTCCAGCAAAGCCCTAATCGTATGACAATATTTTGTCCTGAAGTTTTCCTTATCGGTAGACCTACGAATAGATTGAAAAATTGAGATTAAAAGATTAATCTCTTCGTGAAATGCTCTATTCAGAGAGATAACTTATTCTACGAATATTTCGACAATCTGAGTTTTTTCAAATTTTGCATATCATGAAAAGAAAATTCAAGTTAAAATTAGGTCTATTTTTGGACAAGATTATTTATTAATATAGTGCTCTCCGAATTTACTCTATTTACCGTCTCATAGAATTGAATTTTATGAAAATGGCGTCAGATGAACAGGTCAGTCTCAATGATCGCCACTCTTTCATGATTGCGAATATTTCATTAGAATCTACCTTATACATAGTCTACAATCTCAAAATTGATCTTCAAGTTAGGAAGATTTTGTCTTAGAAAAATGAAATTGGATGTCAACTAAAATTTAGACAACACCTTAAGTAATAACGCAATTTCAATCCATCACATATTCTTAAATATCAAATGTATTTTTTTCTCTATTAAATCTGTTAAGTTTACTTGCGTCTTTGCCAGCCAATGGCGTTAATCCTCGATAAATAGCTTGTTTCGTTTGATTAGTATTCAAATTAAGTACTCGTTCCATGATAAATACGCATGAAGCAATCTTCGATGACTGTAAACAAATAGAAATCCCAAAAGAAATCAAATAGTCGCACATAAATATTTATCGTTAAATTTTACATCAAACGGTTCTGGAACTTTTGTTTCATCGCTTGTGCTGTTTGTTGCACTTGGCTTTCGCATAGTTTCATCCATTGATTGATCTGAAAGACGTGTTCCATGCGATTTTTCTACTCCAGAACTTGAAGAACGTGTTTGATCTATGATAAAATATAAAATAAAACACGCTCATTAAGTATCAATAGATAATTGTATCAGCAACGAACCAACACGCATAAGTCCGTCATCAATTGTTTGTGTTTTCTGAGTGCTCTTAACAAGATTAGCTAAAACAAATTGAATACGACAAATTTCTAGCTTCATTTTTTACAATATATATTTATACGTACTGTTACTTTGACCTCTTTCTGAGTCATACATATCTGCAGTTGATGCGTATGCCTCTCGGCTCTATTTTAAACAAAAATTTTCATTTTCATTTATAAAACACAAGGAATAATCTACTTGAGAAATTAATCGTTCACATTGAACTTCTTTATTTTTAACACTGCTGTTAAATGTATTCATACCACGATCATTGAATACATCACTACCTTGTTTACTTTTACACAACTAAATACATACATATATATATATATATATATGTAAAAATAAATACTGTAAAGTATATGTTTTAAGTTTAATTTTACTTCAACATATCGTTCATTTTCTTGTTTAATTAATTCTAAATCTTTTGAATCATTAGCAACAATAGAACTATCCAAACTTAAAATAAATATTGTATCTGTTTCAGTCAGAGTTAACAACGGTTGTATTATTTCATCTTCTAATGGTATTAATGAATGTTCTAAGCACAAAAGTTTAATTAAATAAAGG
The DNA here is from genome assembly GCA_905331475.1 of Rotaria socialis. Taxonomy (NCBI): domain Eukaryota; kingdom Metazoa; phylum Rotifera; class Eurotatoria; order Philodinida; family Philodinidae; genus Rotaria; species Rotaria socialis. The sequence continues at coordinate 348,631 of CAJNYU010001570.1, read as the reverse complement.
GTTTCATAGATATAATCAATAGTAACCTCTCTCAGTTCCATGTATGGCAATACTTTGAGCAAGTTGATCAGTTTCTTGTTCTGATGGAAAACTTTCTGCGTCAGTTCCATGTGAATTAAGTGCTCCGCCATGGCTAAGCCCTATCATTGATCTATTTCAAACATAGATATGTACAAGAAAACAAAACAAAAAATATTCTATTTATTTTTTATTTACTTACTTGGTCGCAGAAAAAACTTGTGGTTGAGCACTTGAATAAGCTGCTTCACTCGGCTATTTCAATAAAAAATAAATAAACGGATGGTTTTGATGAAAAATTATCCTTCAAATTCTCACAGTTGATGAAGCATCTTGTGTTAGAAAAGAATCTTTGACTTTATTATAAAATAGTTCTGGATCAATAAGACGTTTTGGTGTAACATCTTGATTATTTTCAATGAGTTTGGGTAACGTACGAACAGATCGTGTTGCTACTACTGGTGCCGTTTTACGAGCTGCACCTGACACTTGACCAGCAGATCGTCCACCTCCAGAAACGCCAGTACGTACAGAGGCTGCCGAACGTAACGTTGATGTCATTTCAGTAAAATGAATCCTTCAATTGAGCTGATGTCTTTTTTTCAACCATTCTTTATTTCATCACTATTAACGTTACCTCTGTACCCGTTTTGTCTTCTTCCAATAGATGCCTCCCATTGATACTATTCAACATAAGAAAGAAAAAGATTTCATTTAAATAATATTCATATCGAATAAAATAAGACAAGATTGGCGAAATGTATCTACAGATCTATTTGACTTTCTAGATAATATTTACAAAAAAAATTTTTACATAAATAAATTTTAAGAAAAAAAGAATAAACGCTTGATCTAATGTAATATTATCTTAGGAATGATGAAATTCAACAACACATTATCAATACATTATGAGTCAAAATTCACTAGAGAATTTTGATAATATATCTAATAGAGAAAAAAAATCTATTCGAAGACGTAATTATTGTGTTGTCAGCTTAGTTCTTAACAGAAAATAACAAAGTAAGTTCTTGTTATATGCAGCAAATGTCGAAGATGATTTGAATGAACGGATTCTGGATTTAATTTAAAATGATGTTTACGATGATATTCCACAATCACTTTTTTACTAATAATTTTTCACATGCCATCAATGATACCGTTCAAAAAACAAATATTTAGATGAGTTTTATTGTCTTTTAGATCATTGGTCTGAGTATCAATATAGATTGCAAATGTATTGCAATCACTCAATACCTAAATTTAATAATGAACTTCTCACAGCTATGACAACAGTAGTAATTATAGCATTGCAAAGCTTATTAATGAAATCGAAAAAGACTCATTACTAATATGGACAACTCTACCCCGACATTATTCAGATAGTTTTATTTCAAAATTTCTCACTGCTGCAAATATTAGAAAACAAGGCTGAAATATTCTATAAGAAAAACCCTCATAGATTCACTTCACTGAACTCTTAGAAATATCCCTAATAGAATTCACTTCAAGGTAACTGAAACAATAGAGCCAAAGGTTCTGTGCAAAATGAAATATCTTTCGTTACTCTGCAAGAACTATTGATCGAGATACATCAAATATTATGAAATCTAGAAAGAGTTTTTACTCTGTTAATTTTCTTTCGAGGCATCATTGTTGTTCTTAAGACGAAATCGATGTATCTCGTTCAATAGATATCCTAGAAATCCTAAATTTTTTTCATTTAATAAATAAGCATATCTGCTGTGATTCGAGTTAATTCAAATAGTATTCTATTCGCCACTACAATCAAATAAAAACATTATGCTTAGGATTTTTCTGAGGTTTCATCTTAGCGAAACGAATCATATTTTTTATTGCTAAAAATTCTTGTTTAAAACGAATTTCTCTATAGAAAGCATTCCTTGGATCCTTGGAAATACTGATAGCACTTGAGAGTCATTAGAAAATAAAAAGGCTGAATAATTAGATAGTCACGTTTTATAAATATATTTCGAGTTCTTCAAGTACAATAGCTTTTTATCATGTATCTGTGCTCTAAAACATCAGAGATAAAAAAATTTCTAGGAATTAACGTAACTATTTTTGTCGTGACATGCCAATTGAAATCGATTATAGTTGAATTTCTTTTACAATCTTTAAAATATAAGACAATCAAAGCAAATATTGCTGAGAGTATTGATTAAAATCAAAATTCACTAGCTGACAAAACAAATTATAATTCATTAAAATGATGTCACAATATAAAAATAAATCTAGTATAGGATTTACTTGGTAAGATAGTGCAAACACACCATCGAAGTATTCACGAACGATTTCAACGATGAATACAATTGTATAAATACTTTTATTTCTTTAATCGTACATGACGAAGGAGAAAATTATTTAATACTCGATAAGCAAACAAACAATGAAAATACGCCTGCATGAATTCCATTTACAACTAGCTGAAACGAATAAAAATTAATTTATTACTAATAAATTATAAAAAAGAAACAAGAATTCAAATTCATTATGTTAATGAATAGAAACGATTATTAAGAAACAATGTAAAAATAATACGCTGATTTCTCTTTTTATTCAAGTGTATCTTTTAATGATAAATAAATTCTGAAAAGTTTTCCCTGTGATAGAAACATTTATAAAAACATCATACTAATTTTTGACTAAGATTCTGTAGTTGAGTTGTATCATATATAATCATAAATCATTTCCTTTTTTTTAAAATTCTACTTCGAACTTTTAGAATGCACTGGACGAATGAAGCAATCTAATAAATGAGATTAGATAAGCTAAACGATGAAAAAATGATCACTGTCATCATAGTTATTGATCGATATCAAATGTAAAACGAAGGTATCTTATATAATAAATGTTCTTGTCGAGAACTATTTATAAACAAAAAATTATGAAAGGACGAACTCTTTAATATGATTATTAATTGATGTTTCAATCTAATAAAGTAAGAGAGTCATTAAACTCTAGATATGCATCTTGTATTATCAATCAAACCAATGATTGATAATATACCCATCAAGAATTTAAATTATAGACTAAACACTACGGAACGAATGAATTGGCATTGCAATATTGCTCTAGTATTATTTTATGATTAATTATAATATCTAACAAGTTTCCTAAGTAATTTGAACCAATACCATATAAAAATCGTCTATTTGAACTGAAAGAATACTGCCAAGAAAATAAAGGATATCGTTGATGAATTGCATTTTTATGAAGATTGGCCTCGTTTACATTAGCAACCATCATAGAAAAACATGATGTTGAATGCTAAAATCAAAATTAGTGACAGATCAATGGAGGTGTTTTTGAATAATATTTGCTGGAACATAACGGGTGATGAAAATATTAAACAGCAGTAAATATATGAAAAAAAGCAACAGTTAAAGATTCGTATCTTTTCGATATGTGGTCGCTATCATCGATAGCAAATTTTTTCTGTCAACGATGAAATCATTTTATATAACATTAAATATCTTGTTAACATATTTTAATATCCATTTGATCATAGAATATTACAAGAGTAATGCAGCAATAAAAATCTTATTAGCCGAGTTGTAATTAGTCTAATAGGATATAAATTTTATGTTCAAAATCGCATTAATATCTTCAAGTTTTCGTTCTCTTCGCATATTTCAGCGCCGTGGTTCGAGTTTATTCGACGATACAGTTCTTACCATTATAAAGCAGTTCGAATTCAAAACAGTAGAGTCTTCGTGAGATGAACAGACTCCTACTTTGGTAAGAAAAAAAAGATGTATACAAGTATACTGCCTTATGTTATTCAAATGTATAGTTCACATATATTCTTCATACTCATATCATCTTGTTTCAAGCTACCTGATATATTAAATCATTACATTTATTAATTTATGCCATTATTAACTGATATCATTTTTCCATTAAAATTCTATTAATTAGTATCAACAGTTAATACTGTTCAATAACTTGATTTAGCTGTTTTAAACTAGTCAGGTATCAACATAATACGTTTCGATATTTATTAGTGATGTTTTTTTATTCATACTACTGGTTAATAAATATGAAAAATCTATAATGTTCAAATGTGATCAAATTAAAGTAATTAAAGCAAAGTACTAAACAGTACGATCTGCAGATACTGTTTAAAAGAAGACTGAAGAAAATACATTAATTAATTACAATGGAATAAGGTATGAAAGATACTTGTATTTTACTTAGCGTGCAAAATATTCATAAAAATAAAAATATCCCCAAGCTACGCATGACAATAAAACTAGTTAGGACACATGAATAGGCCTTTGCAAGTGCAATTTTTATATAGGAATGCAAGTTAATTCACCTCAAGAAAATTCTACATTTTTGTGTTGTTTTTATTAAATATAATTATTAAATTAAAAACAAAAACATCCAATGAAACCTAAAGATGATATTTAGATCTATAAAAAGAATAATAGAAGAATTCAAATATCAATGTCATAATGTCTTTAAACTATATTAAATTTTAATTGCAAAAAGATACATGTTGCGTTACAGATCAATTGTACTGAATTGAATAATTATGCTTTCAAATTAAACACATTTACCCTGTCATTTCATTATTAATGAACACATCATTAATAATTAGTTCGTTTCTCAATGTGACAGAAATTCTAGAGTACCAGCTATTTTTACTTAAGGAGACAGAAGGATCAATTTACACTCATTTTGAAGAGATCTTATTACTGTATGTTTTCTCAACAAAGATAGTTCTATTAGATCATTTAATATAAAAAAATTGAGTCAGAAATATTTAAAGGATTCTTTCAATTGAGACATATTATTTTCTGTCAATATACGATGACTCATAGCTGAGCATCGAAGAAATCGATTAGATTTTGTCAACAATGGAAATTTAGCATGAATTTAAAATAATTTTCAGCACACTGTCATAGTCAATGCAGTGATATATAGTTATCCTATGGTAGCTTCAAATATATTCATACTCATACAATATATATATATGTAAATAAGTCATAAATCCTTGATTCGATTTATGAGAAATAGCAATGCATGTTGACGTCAATTACTTACTTCGTAATTCAGCACGTATCTAGATTGTTGTCAAGATTCATAGAGTCATCACTCTACGAGATACGCATATTTTTTATCAACATATGGAAAGATTGTATCTCCATGACAATATACATTCTTATACAGATTGAGATGCATACTTCAGCAGTTAGTATCAATTAATTGGATTGATTGAGAGCTACATATTATTAATATGTAAAAAGATAATTTTATCTTTTATTTGAACTTTTGCAACTAAAGTAGATGAAAGTTATGTGAATAAAATAATTTCTTGGCATCTGTCATTTTAAATAAAAATTTTCTATTCATCACAATGATTTCTAAATAAATGTAATGAAATAATTGTGAGTGTATTTTTTTGTCATATTATGTATCGTGATAATTTTTTTGATAGAAAAATAGAAAAAGAAAAGCAAAAAGAATTATCTTAACTTTTCTAACTATTAAAAAAAACGGACTCAATCTATCATCTAGTATTTTAAAAGGGGTCAAATTGACATAAACAAACAAAACTATTCCCCCAATGAATTGAAGCAATTTTTAAAAGAAAGTAATCATCGGAGAAATTTATGAAAGCAACAGTAATTATTTTGGTTATCATTCTTGCTGTTCATTGTTTTTTTTCATATTACTTGACACATATAAAATATTAATAACCGTATTGCCAAAAAAGAAATTATCAAGCAACAAAACAAAACAAAAAAAAGAAATTAAGAGAGATTCATACAAAAAAATAGACGCAACATTATATTGATTTATATATATGTACAAAAGAAACAGAAAAACACTATTATCCACCAGTCTTTGAATTATTATTGACTACCACTATCATCACCAGTTATAATAATCGATGGGGATTCAACTGCCATGATATTTTCTCGTCGAGTAATAGCTGTTGGTGATTGGCCTAGTTTCAAGAAAAGTGGTGTTGGATCACTACTATCTTTTTCTTCTGCTTCTTCTTCTTCTTTCTGTTGATTATTGTCATTGAGATGTACAGATGGATATTGACTATGAGAATGTTTACGTATATTTGTTAGTGCAGAACTATGATGGCGTTGTTTATTAACTGGTGATCGAGGTGGTTGTTGTTGTTGTTGAGATTGTGATTGTGATTGTGATTGCGATTGTTTTTGTATATTAGTTGTTGATATTGTTTCTTCAAATGTTTTCTGTCGCATTCGATGATGATGACGTTTTGGTGTTCCTCGATAGGATACATCTTCGCTGATATTTTTTCTACTTTCTAACGATGGATCATGCATAAGGAATTCATTAACAATGCGATTCGTTTTTTCATCGATACTATAATCTCGTGTTATTGGCATTGAATAAACTGGTGCATTATGGCCTAAACTAGCCATAGCTGTATCACGGACCATACTAAATTTTAGACGAGGCTTTGTTATACATGTTGGAAGAATTGAATATGTTGTTGAAGATTTTGCTTTATTTACTGTTGTTGCAGGAGAACTGATTAACGGTGCTTGGGTATCGAATGAAATTGAACCACGTTGAGAACGAAACGCTACTACTTGTGAACTCGATGTAGCCGATGGTGTTGTTGAAGATGGTGAACGTTGGAGAACATGACGAACGTTGACTATATTATTTACATTTGGAGAAAGATGTTGTCGAATGTGATTTGAAGAGGGACCAGAAACAACTATACTATCAGTGCTCAATGGTATCTGAGTATCGGATTTTGTTTCACTTGTAGATGGTTTCAATTCCATTCTAGATGACTCTATCGAATTAAACAACAAAGAATATTATTACTAAAAATTATTTCTTTTGATTTACCATCCTGATTTATTACAATAGAATTTCTTGATTCATCTGATTTAGTTCGACGAAGATCAGGATGTCGAACTTGTAATGACGATGATAATGATGAATTTTTATTTGTTTCATTAGTCTAGTTTTTAAAAAACAAAGAAATCGATTATGTTCGACTAGAAATAAAAATAAACAACAAAAGATTTTACTTGATACACTAAAGCTTGATATTTATCAGTTGTAGTATGTGAAATCGTAGCATTTGATGAGGCATTTCGTTTATCTTTACTGAATTCTCGTCGTTTTTTACTTGCTGTCCGAGTAAATGATGGTGATTGCACAATTTTATAATTATAATCATAATCATTGCCACTATTTAGATTTGTCTGATCTGTATTGGATAATTGCGAGCAATTTGTTCGATTTGTTGTATAATTCTCGACAAGCGGAATATTTGTTGATAAGCTACGTTGTTGAAGCATACTTGACTTTGATAAAATAGGAGGAATAAGATTTGTCGATGCTTCTTGATACGAATGATGAAGACCTTTATGAAGAAGTTTCGAGCTAAAAGTTAACAAAGAAAAACACAAAAAGTAACTACTTTAAAAATAAGAATCTTTTTCTTTTCGTTTACCGATTTTTATTGATTTGGTGTTCCTGTTGCTCTTTTTGTTGTTGTTGTTGTTGTTGTTGCTGTTGATGCTGCTGAGCCAGATCATCATCTAAATCTTTAATATCAACACTTCTCTGTTGTATACGTCCATCACCAACATAAATAACACTTTCGGCACCGTCAGCTGACATCCAGCCTAAACTAAACGTTCGATTTTGACTTTCTAAGGATTTGTAACCACTATCATCTTGATGTTGCGATCTATGTTGTTGTGGTTGTGACTGTTGCTGCTGTTGCTGCTGCTGCTGCTGTTGTTGTTGTTGATGTTGTTGTTGCTGGTGAGGATGATGATGATGATGCTGTTGATGTTGTTGTTATTGATGATGTTGATGTNATCGCAACATCAAGATGATAGTGGTTACAAATCCTTAGAAAGTCAAAATCGAACGTTTAGTTTAGGCTGGATGTCAGCTGACGGTGCTGTTGTTGTTGTTGTTGTTGTTGCTGTTGCTGTTGCTGTTGTTGCTGCTGCTGTTGCTGTTGTTGTAGTCGATAATTGAAATCAGGTATAGCATTTTCATTACCAGACGATTCAATGGATGTAAATTGATCATTTGGTCCTCGACTACTTGTATCTGACTGCATATCGAAATCAGTTTCAAGACTTCGTTCAAAACTTGAATTTTCACTTTTCGAGTTAAAGTTACTTAACAAACTTGAAAACTCTACCATCGAATCTTTGTTACTTTCTTCTTCTAAATCATTTTGGTTTTTAAGTAATTGTTGTTCACGTCGAATGTTTGATTGATTAATACAACTACGACGTTTTTCAAATGTACGTCTAAGAGCTTGGCGACGAACTTCAGGTGGCGGTAATAAAAGATTTGATGAACTTTTTCGACGGTATTGATATTTTGATGGATCATCATCGCCGCCACCACCATTGTCACTAACACCATTGGCCGTAATATCTTTATTTTGACTATGAATAGGCATAGCGCCAGCTGAATCAATCGATGTGGATGTTAATAAATCTGGCGAGAGTTCTTCAGGTGATGTTCGATCTAATCGTTGCTGTTCTTCAAGTTCATATGATTGACGTAAACGCCAAAGATCGTGTGATGCTGTTGTTGCCTGATCATGATCATTAATACTTATTTGTTGAACCAGCGTTGCTTTTCGACCTGTATTTCTTTGATATTCTTCCTAGAGAAAATAAATAGGTAAATAAAATAAAAATATACAAAATAGCAATAAGTTAATTAAGTAAGATTTACCACTTCAGTGCTGTCTCTTTGATTTTTCAACTGGGATAGTTTAGCTGCTTGAACAAGTTCAGCCATATCAGGAATTTTAATAACAATTGGTGGTGGTGCAATAGAGGATGTTAATTGTCGATGATCATCAGCATATTCATAAGATTTTGTTCGACGATTAACAACATCTGAACGATTTGTACCTGGTCGTAACATATGAACAGCATCAAAACTCCGAGACTGTTTATCATTTGATGTGTAATTCGATGATGAAAGTCCTTGAGTTGGTGACGATGATTGTTCAAGTGATCGAGAAATTTCATGATCTCGTTGTGAAACTGATAAACGTACTTTCGATGTTTGATCTAAATGAATGAACGTGAAAATAGAGAGTTTATTTATTAAATTATTGAATTGCTTTTGTATTTTCTTGTATATAATCTTTACCTGATGGATCGATTGTTGCAGTAAGTTCTTTCTTTTCGTGAATAATTGCAGCAGAATTTTTTCTACTTGCTCCAGGTGTCGTTATAGATAAATGTTGAGATGTTGTTGATGTACTTGATAATGGATTGCCAACAACAGACAGACTTGATCCACGTGGCGTATAAAATATATCCTGTTGTGTTGATGTTGTTGGGGATAACGTTGATCGATGTGGCTGACAGCCATAAGCCAACGTTACATCAAAACTACTTTGACGATACGGGGATAAAGAAGTTGATGATGGTGATGAACGTGTATCAACATTAAGTGAAAGACCTTTTTCAAGACGTGGCGTGTCAGGTTTTCTATCAGTTGTCAATGATACATTTGAATTTTGTCGAACATAGCAACGTGGATCAACTTGTAAATAAGCTTGCTCTTCATCCACATTAACATTTCCATACATATGACTATAAATTAATATCATTTGACAATATAAAAATTAAATGAAAAATATTCTCCAATCTACTCACAGCTCATTTTGGTTGTTAGCTATAATAAAAAAAAAGAAAATAGTCGAGTAAGTAAATAATTTATCATTTAGAAAAAATTCAAAGAACAGATTAATTAATTTTTCAACTGTCATCACCGTCAAATCTTAGCTGAAACAATTAGAAGATTCTACAGTGGACATTTTCAATATCGCATTGACAGGAGAAAAATACAATAAAAATAATGAATTTATCTCTTGATGGATATTGAATTTGAGTTTTTATTAATGAATTTACAGAGATATTTGATGTTTCAATCAGTGCAACCATTAGTTATCGATAAATATCGAAGACACCTTAACTCATATCGAACCGTGAACAAAACCTTGATTTCTACGTCTTTATTTACGTTCAAACAACATTGATTAATAGAATAAAGATAATAATCACTCAACCTTGTATGCTTTTTGAGCTTTGTATCGATGTTAAAAACATGTATTAATTATTAATATTCAACTTTTCGCAGTGTAAACGTTCATTAAAAGTTTCAGATTATACTTTCGCTTTCTAACTCGTTGTTTCTTTTTTAGTTTACTAATCTAATACTATTAGAAATTATTGAATATATTTGGCGAAAAGATTTTTGTATGATGTTTGATCATTTTGCATTTTTCAAAAATTTACCATTGAAGTACAAAAACAGAAAATTGAAATTTTAAACAATAAAGAAAAGTTCATCTCAGTACGCGACTAATTCATTTTGTCATATAAAATTAATACTTACCAGTATGTTCTCGAATCTCATGATACATTTGAGGGTGTTGCGAAGTCTGACCTTCTGATGCATGATAATTTGATGCTTCTTGCTTCGAACCAGGTATTTGCCACTGATCTCTATTTGAAAGCAGTGAAATTTTAAATTTATTTCTTTGAGCAAAAACAAAACATTTTTCATTAATTACTCTGCAATTTGATATCGATCAAGTGGATTTGATCGGCGTGGTTCGAGTGGTGAAACTACTCGAATATCATGATGATATAAACGATTAGAATCTACTAATGATGCTTGATTTAATGTTTCATATAAAAGTTTCATTTGTTCGGTTTCTCTATAGAATCAAACAAAAACAAAATGTATTCGTATTAACTTTAATTAAAACGAAACAAATGATTTACCTCAAATTTTTTCGATTTAAACAATATTTGCATAGCAATAAAATCGAAAAAACAATGAGAAGACCACCGAGAATACCAGTTATAAGTACGATGAATGCCAGACTTCTTTGATTAAAATGGGTTCGTGGTCCCTAAATAGAAATGAAGGCATTTCATAATGATTTTCAATCTTCAATAGACACTAAGAGGAGGAAGAAAGAGAAGAAGAAACGACAAGAAAAATAACAAGTCATCCCTCTTCAAAATCGAAGTAAATACAGACGTCATCTGTAACAGAAAAAGAAACTAATTAACATGAGTATATTTCTTGTCGTCATGATGTCTCATCTATGGATGAATACTCACTTTCATCGTTAACAAGAAAATATTGATTCACATCTATAGATGTTTGTCGTTCGATATTTGTCATAACGGCTAATGCCCTTGATACTTTCATTTATCATTGTCGTCATGTTCGAATGGTTTAACAATAGAAAAAACAAAACTTTTTTAAAAATAATGATTACAATCATATAAAAGATAAAGAATATTGTATATATATGTGTATCATCTGAAATTAGCTAATAAAAAGTCTAATGAAAAAATATCAAGAAGATTTTGCATTAATAAATCATCCATAAATACACATGCATAAGTATATACGTATGTTAATCAATATAATTATTGTGTACTTTTCAGCTACAAACAAAGGATGAAGGTTACCATAGGTATGAATATGTCAAAGCAAGCACTATACCAATGATCTTCATTCAACTTTTCAGATGAATGCTATTTAAAAGTAAAGAGACCATTTTCCTGTTTCTTTCATTTTCTTTTTCTCGTCTTTTTTCTCTAACATTCTATTGTTTCCTCGAGGAGGGACTATAAGCAATGAATTTTTTTTGTCACATCATTTAACAGCAGTCAATGTCTCATAATAGTAAGAATAACACCGGTAAATATGAAATGTAATCAGCAGGAGACTAAGATTGGTTTCTATACGTTACATGCGTTAAAAAAAAGAGAAAAAAAAGACAAGAAAAACTAATAATAAAAATATTCGTTGAATCATGATCTCACAAAACGTTTTTGAGATTTTTTTATTTCAAAAGCATAAGCTTTGTTTCGTGTGTCAAAGTAGGCACGCAACGTTGACGTTCAGCGATCTATTATTATGATTGCGTGCAATGCACAATTACAATTCCTCACAAGACAGATGCCACTGCTGTGTAATTACAAAGTTTGATACAAAACAAAAAAGGTTCCGGCTAACAACTCTATATATATATATATGAAAGACGAAGAAGAAGATGATGAAGAAGAAGAAGAAGAAGAAGAAAAAGAAAAAGAAAAAGAAGAAGGAGAAGGAGAAGGAAAAGGAAAAGAAGAAACAATGTTGAACATGTTCTCATGAGATTCGTTTCTAATCATTCAATGTAGAACAAAGAAAGTAAATAGATGTGTGTTAATATTTTAAAAGAAAAAATTGTGATAACCTCGGATTTAAATTCGAGTGTTATGTGTACTACAAAGAGAAAAATATTATGGACGACGGATTGGTTTTCACCAAACTGCCTGCAAAATCATCTTGGAGAGTAGTAAGGAATAGGGGTCAACCCCAGCTGAATGAATCCGACTCCCCGACAGAATCCAATAGGATTCCTGGACGCGGACCTATTGTCGGTTCCGGCGGAAAAATTATTTTCTTATTCACGATCAAATAAGCTTTTGAGCCATCAGAGCGCAAGGGTGATTCGTTAGAGTTGGATTCCGTTAAAATTCAACATCGGATCCGACTGTAGGTCCGTGTCCAGGAATTCCATAAGATTTCGTCGGTTTTATTGAAACCTATATGGTATTCGGTATATTCACTGTCTGACCCTTGTCGGAATGATTTTCCTGGGACCGGCTCACGTTGATGAACTTAATTCAAATGAACTAGAGAAGTGTTCGAACAGCTCTTTTAAACGAGCGGAGCTTTTTCAAACATTTCTTTTCAAATGAACCTAACTTGAAGTTATTGTAGATGTTATAATATGGGTGGACCCATAGGCCCTCAAGGCCTACTATATAGGAGTACCCATAGGATAGTCATCAAGGATCTCTTGGTGCTCTTATATAATAGAACTTCAGGAACTATTGGTACCCACCCATATATTAAAGAACTTGTGGGCCTATGAGTATCTCATAGAATAGGCCTAGATGACTTGTGAATCCCGCGTAGCACATTAAATGAGTCACAGATATCGAATGTGGGATGTCCCTAATCAATCCTGATGATAATATATATAGTTTTTCATGATGATCAAATCATAGAGCCGAGCTATTTCGAAAGCTTAAGTTCGTTGAAAAGAACTGTTCAGCTAGTTCAGTTTATGAGAGTGAACGTTTTGGCCACCTCATCGGTTCTGAACTAGAGTTGGACTTCTCTAGACAAGTGAGTCATCATAGCATGCATAGATATCAAAATTATCCTAGCAAGTCCGTCCTATTAAAACTTGATTTCCACTGTTTGCTGCTCACCCAATAGGACTTTGGGGCAAATATGGCTTAGATTTGAACTCTTCGGCTTGAATTACCCTAAGAAAGTTCCTAAAACTTGATTTCTATTGGTTAGTGTTCAACCAAGAGGGTTTCGAGGTAATTAGAGCTTAGATTCGAGTTCTCCGCCCTAGAAAACTTCGACGTATCATCATTTTGATTGGAAGACGGTTCTTTACTTTTCGATCGATTAGAACGTGAACAAAAATAGAACCAATTTACGATTCAATGTCTTTCGAATATGTGACTTAGACTTCTTGTTTCCTAATGTTTCATATACCATTTTGTAGCTCGTGAAATTCTCTATTAAATGATATATAATAGCGCGGGTTTTTGTTTGATTATGAGAGGAATAATTCCTTTACGAAAACCGACATAGGCCAATAATCGCATAGAAAAATCACTATTTTTGCTATAACTCAGGAATAGCCCAACGAATCATGCTCATATTCGAACTCGACCGAGACATTGTTGAGACGATACTGTGTAAAAGATTTCATCCAGATCGAACTCTCTTTTCAAAGGTTATCGTGTAAACGGCCGGCCGGTCGGACACTGACCGATTCTATAGTGTACTCACTTTTTTTTGATTACACAAAAACTATTTATCTAGCCATTCGAATCTTTTTATATTTCATCTATTAACTAAGGTTATTCAGCATGCATAAGCATTAAAACGTACTAATATGGTTCTTGCATTTTGTTTGTTTGAATACTAATAGGCTAAGCGAGAACATGACTGCTTGACGTATTTTGAATACGAAGAAAAGTGACAGAATGAGTGTGTGAGTGACTGAATGAGCGTTTTTGTCTTTTCAATCGCAATGCCATTGCTACTGACGTTCCTAGCTCTTTTTTCTCGTATATCTATGATGAAAACATTCCTCACTACTGAAATAATCCTTTAATAAAGAGGCGTTGACGTAACATCAGAAGAAAAAAAGAAAAGTGCAAAAGCCTGTGTTAGAATATACAAAGAAATACGGAATCCTCTTTCATTTTTTTTATTACAAATGCACATCACCTATATTCTATGGTCTTTTATATGCGTGACTTTTAATCAACAAGTAATTTCATCTTTTCACGACAGATGTCGTAAAGATGGGCCATTATGTAAAATGCGTGAGACAAAATCTACTATGAAACAGTTAATTAAGTTTCAACACGACTTTCTCTATATGTGTATAATTGGTATTTTTCAACAAAACAAATGTACTCCAGACCGTTATAAAATCTTGACTAAAAATAATTATAACAAATAAAACTATTTAAAAAACTATTTTGCAATAGTATTCATTATAAAAAGCCAATTGTATTTTTATGCATTCTATACTAAAAGAAGAATACTACATGATAATATGAATATTGATTATACTTTATCCGATTTCTTTGTAACAGAAAATTATCTATCAGTCTATTTAACCATATTTGTTACTATCATTGTTCGATATCTATTTAGTTGAACATACAAATACTGAATCGTTAATATTAGAATATTTCATTCATATTCGAATTCCCTTATCTGCTTCTCAATTTTCCATTGTCTTGTTTTTTCTCGTGTGCCTAGAGGCTGAATATTAAATATCCATCCTAAAGGAAATAGTGATCGATACAAGTGTGCTAGAAAAGAGGCAAACAATTCTTTAGAGACTTTCACATTTAGACGCATTAAAAGTTGGTAATCCTCTATATTCACCAATAGAAGAAATAAAACAGATATTCTATACATGAAAGCACAATACGGTTAACATTATGAGCCGTCACGTCTGTCTATAATCGATCGGCAAACAGAGAATTATAAAACAAAATAGTAAAAAGTGTATTTTACTATTAATGAAAATATTTACCAGTTCTAATTAATCATTGGCATCAAATGTCTAAATTCTGACAAGATAAAAGGTCTACTTAAGCGTGATTATGTCAAATGCGTTCTTAAAGTAAATTAACTTGTAGCTATATAATACAATTTTTTAAATAATTTATTCATTTTTATTTCAATTTTATATGAATCACAGGTAGCCTGGAAAATATTAAATAATACATACCATTTTTCTTTTGCTATCTTCTTATCAAGAGCAAGAAATCTTTTCTTTTTTAATTAAAACTTACACGTCTTTTTCTTTTCATTAATATCTTATTTTTCTTTTGCATACGCAAAAAAAACACATACGGAAATACTCCAATCACAATTTTCTAATAACAGTAGTCATAAGATGAAAAAGGAAGACAAAAGAAAAGAAAAATAATAATAGAAAACAATCAAATTAGAGAATCTATATTCTTTTTTTTTCTTAACAAACGGTAAAGAAAAGGAGAAATTTTTTTAAGCAAACTATTTTTTTTACGCACAATATTTATGTCGTTGTCGTCCTGGTATATATATATTCATTTTTTTTTCTATCTGTTTCTTTTCTCAATTGAGCCTTGAGCTTTGTTACGCTTGTCAATGACAAGAGAACAATGAGAATAACAAAACTGAAAAAAAGAATAACATAATACTAGAAATAAAATATTATACTAACACTTCATATTGCGTGCTTGGCACACCTCTAGCATTATCATGATTATTATAGCATGTGGCTATTGGAATATATATATATATTACATAAAAGAAAAAGATCTAAACTGTGAGCGCACATAGAAATATTCTATTTTTATGCATGTTAGAACAAAAATTTCGACTTTAAAAAAAAAAAGAAAAGAAATTGCGTACTTAAGAATTTCTTCTTTTTTTTTCTTTTACTGAACACAAATTGCGACGGGAATGATGTTGATGGGGGCAGTAAATAATACTAACTTATTTAAGATTCAGAGTCAAACATGAAATGACAAAAAATGAAAGATGAACGGAAGGAAATAGAATTTCATCTCTATTCTTACAATTAAATCCATTAAATCTTCTTAATGTATACGTACCCTAGTCGAACTTTTTTATTCATGCGCTTGCAAGACTTTAGCTCAGGATGTGTCCATATCGCATGACTTTCTTGCTCAAGACAAGCGGCTCAATGTTTGCATGAGTTACAAAAAAAAGGCAACTATAATTTTTTATTAAAAGTTGAGTTATTGTGACTGTAAAATTGAAAACAAAAGTTGAAAAAGTTCTTTAATAACAGAAAAGCTTGGATAAAAATTCAAGTGCATGAACAAGAAGTTTAAGAACTTGACCTCACCGAAAGGGTTCATGTCTTGCCTCAAGATGTGTCCATAGTTCTTGACTTTCTTGATCAAAAAACGTCAAGAATTGCATGCGCTTGCAAAAAAAAAGCTCGACCAGGGTATATAAATTGCACAAGTTGACATAGTATTATGCTTATCCTTTTGGTTGATGTTGATTTGAATTGTTCTTATTTTATTTTATTGAACAGAACAATATATCATGAAAAAATTTGTTCCATTCAATATTTATATTGTATAGTTTTAGTGTTTGAAGAAAATATATTTCTGATTAACATCTATTTTACCATGAAACATTAAGTGATTATTGAATACTATCATAATGATTTGTTAGTAATGTTTATGGTAGAGAACTCTTCTTACAATACTTTAATTTTTATTTCCTTTGGCATTTTTTCTTTGGTATCAACAGTCTGAAAAGGGATTGATTGTCGCGCCGTCAACTCTTGAGTAATTATGAATGTGTACATATCATTTCGTCGAACTGAAAGCGAATGCGACTCTTATCGCGACCATCGATATTTAGACGTAGGCGAAGAAGATAATGTATTTTCCTCTGTGCGGATACCATTCTATAAACAACATCTAGAGAAAAAGAATCTTGTACATAGGACTACAGAAATGATTATTCATCGAGCTGTCTTTCGCTCTTGTCCTTTTGCATTCCTTCGCATATGTATATGTCGAAGATTGCCCGTGAACAATTATATATCGTCTCCTCCTCTTTTTCTCTCTACTTCAGTTCTTGTTTTTCGCCCAATCCTATACAAGTCAATATCTAAAAGAAATAAAAAGTACTGCATTTTTCCTTATCAATAACAAACAATTGTTAAATATCATCCCTATCATCATTTTCATCATCATCATCATTGTCAACAGCAACAAGAAAATAGACTCCTTAAAACTGATTAGATTAATAGATCAAGGACAATAAAAATTCATCACTAATATTATTGATGCTTTGTCGTAAGTTTAAGAATTTTGTATTTTTTTACTCGTGTGATAGTGTAAATATATTGGTAAAAATAAAAAACTCGTTCAATATGCTAAGTATTTCGTTCATTTATGTCTTCACATTAAAAGAATTCCTTCTTCCATGACGTAACAATATTAAAAGGTCAAAGATGAGAACATGTGCCTGTCGATCATTTTCAGACTAATGAACAAATAAATGAATACAAAAGCATAATATCATCATTCTGTAATGGCCTTCGAACATTTTCTACTGTATTGATTCAGGAAAGCCAGATTTCTGATGGATGATAGATTATTATTTCGCTATTTTTTTCCGTTCTTTTATCGTTTCTTTTCTGTACATATCTTAATATTTGGGAGTTTTCTATTGATGATGCATATGTGCAATGCACGTGCTGCGCAAGCTCACCAGTTGCTTGTCGTCGATAAATTGCCATAATGATGAATCCTCGAAACAAGATGACAATATCTCTTTAACAGCTAGTATATCATCTCGATTGTCCGCGATTGAAGATACTACAATAAAAACGACAATATCCAGCAAGGACAATTCTTCACAAGATTCTCATGATATCAAAAAATCAATTATAATAAGTCAGCAGTAAGTCAAAGAGAGCATTGCCTTTGTATATCATTCGATCGAATGATTACTATGCATATAAATAATTGCTAAGTAGCTTGACTTTAATGATTTGATTGAGCTAAAGAACGAACGGCATTGACCATCGATAGAGAAGAAATCATTGCACTAATCAATACATATGGATTATATAATAATCCAAAGTATTATTTTAAAAAGACCGAATAAACAAAGTGTTCATAGAAGAAAATGGATGAAAATTCATGCTTAGCTATTTTACTAACATTATGAATTATAGTTTGATATCTATCAATAATTCTATTATTTAGATTGAATATTAGTATTGTTTTTCATCTTAGTTATAGTGTATGTTTTGTTACGACAGTATGCATTTGTAAATTTTTTTTATCTATTTGGATCAAAGTAAGAGAGAAATTCTATCAGGTCTAAGATACTACACAATTACTGTCAAGTTATTTTTTCTCGTTGAAAGATAGATTTTTTTTTGTTATCAAATGTCAGAAATTTTGACGTTTCTGAGATAGATAAACTTCTCGATTTCTTTTACTCTAATTTAGAAACTTTGCTGATGACACTCGGAAATCTCATCTTAACTTTTAATTAAAAAGAAACCACTGTAAATTTTCTGTTTGATATGTATCATGAATTCCTAATTAAATGAGAAACATAATAATTGAAATATTTTATAAGAATACTAGCCTTGTTACAAAACATTGCCTTTTGTTTTATTCATTCATTGTACAAAAAAATATTGTAGTAACCATAAAAAATGTATTGGAATAGATACGATAAAATTTGTTACTATTAATAAATAAATAGAAAAAGACTAAAATATATATTACACGAATGAAATCAGTAATAAGGTTTCAGAAACTAATTAGAAATCGATGAGAAAACATTTCATGACTTCTGAACTTGTATGGAACATATTTTTATTCTAACAATAGCATCAACAAGCAAACGTCTTTTTCTTTTATTTACGGCAAACTTAAAGTATGCAAAGAAAACTTTTCAGGTCAGATCATAGATTCATTCTGAATTTTTGATTAATAAAATCAAAATAATCATGCGAAATCAACATTTCTCATATAGTAACGATCAATAGGAAATATAGACAATACATTCTAATTACACGAATTTTCATATGTTTGACGAGTTCTTTTAAGAAACACTTACAAATGATTTATTTTTTCTGTTACTACCATAATGATTGCTATTTATTCGACATTGAACGTTGTAGATATAGTAATAACATAATTCCTATAGACTTTTAGATTTAGTGCTCAACTTAATTGCATCAAAAAAATCTACAACATAATTCACTTCTTTCTAGGTTATATGATTCTCTCGAGTGTGGGAGCATATTTTTTTCTTTTATCCACTAGTTAAGACCATGGGATAAGATAACAAAATCTGTCATCTCAAATCGTGTGCGAGTGTGTGTGCGTATATGTATGCAAGCTACTATAAGAAAAATGCGTCATACACATACAACGCATGCATATTCCTATATTCCTTATGTATGAAGAGTACGAGGAAGCAGTAGAAAAAATCTTAGATGGCTAACACAAAGCAGAGAATAGATCGATGGTCTTCATCAGAGAAAATAACGTTAAACGTTACACAACCGACATATAGTCGAACACCAATCGTTGAATCAATGTCTAATAACGACGATTCTGAAAAAAACCAGTAAGTGAATATGAAATAAAAAAATTTCTAACATAATTATAATTAGAAAATAATAAAGTCATCGTGAAACTAAACTTTTAAATGATTTCTTGTCATTCTGCTTCGTACGATTCTCGTTAGATGATCGTTAGTCTGCACAAAAACACAGCAAAAGTTCTTGTAAATGTAACTAATTATATCTATGATCATTTATTCTTTTCCTATTGCATCGATTCTGTTCATTGACAGATTTATAATATTGAATTTCTTAATCAATTTCGACCTTTTTTCTTTTTATTAGAATATTATTTCTCTGGAGGCTGGATCAGAAAAAAAATGCCAATACCATCTTTCCTCGTTTGTGCTTCAGAGAGAAAAACCTTGGAAACGTGTGATAGAAAATACATGTTTATATTTTATGTAAAGAAAAATCCCTGCCGATATCCTTGCGTTGTACAAACTGTATTGTAGGATCATTCCTTATTTCCGGGTTGCACTCGTCGCTAACTCACCGAATGATTATTAACGATTTCTAATAACAACACGCAGACACACTCTCATCTCATCATATGTCAAACAAATAAGGATGCAAACATTATCATGGGTCCTATGTACGAAGAAAAGAATCGAGGAGGCCGTCAGCTCAAGTAAAAGAGACAGCAAGAAAAGAACGATGCGATGATGAGAAGAGTACAGCAATAGAAAGATAAAAGCAATATTTTCCATTGCTGTAAGAACAAAAATACAGATAAACATAGGAAAAAACAAACATATGTTTATGGTCTATTTAGAAGCTTAATTAATACAACGATTGACGATATTGAGCATCTGCATTTACCTGAAATTACTCAAACGAAAAATTTATCAACAAGATCTACACCATCAGATATTATGACTCAACAAGCGCTTCGTCTTGCTGAAAAGATCAATGATCAATATTTAACATGTAAAATATGTCTGGTATGATTTATACGAAATATATATATATATATATACGTATATATAAATATATACATATATATTATTTATTTTTTTAAGACGATCGATTATACTTCTTTTTTTTCTAAATTTAAGGAACCATTCAAAGATCCAAAATGTTTAACTTGCCTACATACATTTTGTGAACAATGCATTGAAAGTCATGTATCTGCTCAAAGGTAAAGTTTGTTCTTTTTCATCAAAAAAAAAACACGTAACGATCAATAGTCTTCCTAAGATAATATAAACGCATTTATATGCGTGAGCTATATACCCAAGCCACATACTGTTGCTAGTATTTATTCAAAGTAAAATCATACACAAGATAAATCAACTAAATTTCTGTATACCAGACAGATGGTAAAAAGAACATGACAAAAAATAGAAGAAAAATAGACTTACCAAAAGATATGTCGTCCTTCGACACTTGCAATGTATCTATTTGTGTAAATTCTTTGTCAGTTCAGATCATTAGTTAACTCGTTGCTTAAAAGCTTTTTTATTACGATCTTTTTTTTATCAGCATATTTATATATTGGTGAAATTAATGTTTACCTGGATGTACAATTCTCTTCTAAAAGGAACTCTTTAAAAAAAATCTATCTTAAAAGTATTCATGTTTGAAATAACTCAAAGATTTCAAATTAGAGATTTTTATAGTGAAAAGAGTTAATCATCTTTGAAGCGAGCAAAAATTACACAGACCAATTGTTTAATATTGAAACAAAATAACCTTGGTCGATAAATTCAGGATACAGAACTCGATAGAACATACAAACAATATTTCGAACCGAAAAATCACTGACTTTTCCAATTGATTTCATTCTGTTTTTCTATCAAGAATTGTATGGCTTTGAACCGTAGTCATTGGAAAATTCTCTGACTTTTCGATTCAAAATACTATTTCAAAGTTGTATTGATTTCCAGTTTTTCTTGTTAGGACCAATTTATACTTCTTGATCTAATATCTGTCAATATATTCTGAGTTTGTATTTTTCACGTAATTATTCATTAATTCTGAAAAACAAAATTTATTCTTTGTTGTTATTTTTTCATATACACATTCTAGTTGTTGAGATAAGGTCATCGCATAAATGCCATAGTAAAGAAAAATTATTAGTTTTTCAATCTTGGGTTATAAAAATATATTATTATTATTCACTATTCATTCAAGCGAAGAGAATAAGATTATAGGACTAGAACAGACATTAGCTTACATTGAATAAATTACATCATCATACGGCTGCTTGCTTCTGATTCATCAAGATAATTAAACCAGTTGAGATACGATGTTTATTTAGAATATGGTAACAAACCTTGTCTGAATTATTTTCATTAATAAGATCTATCCTATTTATTATTTGACCTTATTGATATTTAATCAGTTATAGAGATCGAAAAATTTTCGTTTAAGTACTTATGCAATTAAACCGTAGTCGAATAAAAAACAAATTCTATCTGTTTAGATCATATAAATATACTGATTATCGTGAATTCGCATGTCCGATATGTCGAAAGAAGACTGCTATTCCATCGGGAGGTGTTCAAAAGTTGCCAGACAATTTTCTTATTGCTGGCTTATCGGAAATGATAACTCAAAAGAGTTTAGGAGCAAACGGTTCAGTAAAAGTATCAACAAATTGTGAAATATGTAAAACTGTTCATGATCGCGAACGAGAAGCAACATCACGATGTCTTGAATGTCAAAAATCTCTGTGTCGTCATTGTGTACAAGCCCATCAAACAATAACAATTACACGTAATCATTCAATATACGAATTAGAAATTGAAAAAGATATTTTATGCAAAGTAAAATAGAATAAAATAGATTTTTTATTTTTAAATTATATGTTTATTTTTCTCTTTAAAGCATCATCAAACAGAATTTGTTCGTTATTATTGCGAACAATGTGAAACATGCGTTTGTATTGCTTGTACATATGCTGCTCATCGTGATCATGAATTATCTGATTTTCGAGCAGCTGCTGCTAACCACAAAGCATATATAAATGAATGTCTCGACGGTTGTAAAGCACGTATGAGTGAACTAGAAGCATATTTAAATGTTATACGTCGATGTGATGCTAATATAGCTCAAATTGAAGCAAGTATACATTCATTAGCAAATACATTCGAAAAATCTCTACGAATAAAAGAACAAGAACTTATTCAACAAATTACTGAGCTATATGGTGATGAAACAAATGAATTTATAAAACGTCGAGAAGAATTAGATGAATATTACGAACAAATTAAGAATACATGTTCACTAACTGAACTTGTTATACATGGAAAAGATATTGAATTGTTATTAGTTAAAAAACAATTATTGGAAAAATTTCGTGAACTGGATGCTGTTGAACTTGATCCATTGCCAGAAAATATTTGTATGAGAATTGATTTTCAACCTGGACAACTAACTTTGGGTACATTGAAAATATGTGAAGTAACACCGATCGATGATGATGAATGCGAAGGTGAATTAGAAGAAGAAGAAGTAGTAGAAGGAGGAGGAGGAGGAGCAGAAGAAGAGCAACAACACGAACAAGTTGGACAACATATGGTTTTAGAAGAAGAAGCAGAAGAAGAAGAAGAAGAAGAAGAAGAAGATGAAGAAGATGATGATGATGATGACGAAGAAGAAGAAGAAGATCACACTGAAAATGATGAAGAAAATAAAATAAACAATAAGATTGATTATAACAATGTTAATTCAAAATCAAATAAAACATTTTCTTCAAAAGCAATTCAAACAGAAGATGTGGAAACTATGACACAAACTGTACAGGTTAAAAAAGCACCTAACTTTACACTAAGTTTAAGGAAAATCAAGAGAAACTACATATTATTTTTAAAATTTGCTTTTAAGTATTTATCTTTTTTGATCTGATTTTTTATTCAACCCATTAGACTATAAATTAATTGTAAACGAGCTATCATACAAAGACCAATTTATTTATGAGCAACGAATAAATAATAATAATAACAACATTCGAAAAAAACTCCGACATTTCAGGAAAGTTTATTTACATTGTAATATTACTCATATTTGCATAAGTTTTATTAACTTACTAAAAGTCTGTTTTTTATTTTATAAACAATCATTAGTGTTTCCAGTGAAAACAAATCTTGCTGATTAAAATGCTTCATATTCTAAATAGGAAAATATCTATAACTATATTTTTCTAGTTTTTACTGTAAAAACAAAACTAGCCCTTACTTATCTATGTTTCGCAGTCAGAATTGATTAAAAATGTAACTCTAATAAGATGAAAGTTTAATATCTATTTTCTATTTTTAGACAATGGACATATCATTTTCTACAAATGATCTTAATTTTGAAAACGGTAATCTTCCAACGTCGCTTGTGCCAACTGACGAAAATGGTTCTCTTTCACCTACTAACATTGAAACATCATCGTCTGCACCTCCGGCTATATCTTCTGATGTGAATACCAATATTTATGAACAAAGTAATAAATTATCGCGTCGTGTTCGGCGGTTACTTAAGCCAACGTGCAGTGTAGCTGTTTTACCTAATACGGATGTAATTATTCTTGATTGCGAACAAAATCTTGCATCGATTCTTGATAAAAAAGGCAAATTTAAATATTGTTTTACGTCAGAAATTCCTCCAACTGAACGCAAAGGTTTTGCTGTATCTGGGTTTTCATCGACAGCCAGTGTTAGTGCTGCTCCAGCTGGTTCAAATCGAACTGTTCGTATACCAACACAACAAGGTTTATTATGTATTAAATTGAAAGGTGAACGTGTTAGCGAGTTACCATTTGGCTTTACTGTACATGCTTTCAATTCAATAGCAGAAAGTGACAATTGAACAGAAGTTATTTTTAAAAGGAAACATTCGCTTTTAAATACATTTGATTGTTGTTATCGTATCTGTTAAAAAGAACGTCTGACGTATTTTAATCAATACAAACTAATTTATTATACGTGCACAGTTTTAATTGATGATTGACTTAATTCAGTCAAAATATTGAGTAAGAATTTAATAAATGAAATAAAATCCAACTGATACAAAATAAAAATATTATTTTGCTTCTCTTTGTGATCATTACGAATCAACAGAGCAGACTCTGTCAGTAGTAACATGTACAGATACATGCAAAGATAGTAACTAATAAAACAATGAAGAAGGTGAGAAATAATTTTTGAAAAAAGGAGATTTATTTTTATTACTGTGGAAATCAATTGAATTCTGAATAAAACACCGAAATGCACGAAAACAGTATACGATAAAACGAAATCAAATTTATTCTAAAGTTTTAATTCACAATGAAGCTAAAAGACATATAATTATATGTATGTCATAAATATATACATACATAATGACTCTCGCAATATACTGAAAGTTTCAGCCAACAAGAACGTTCATTTGTTGATATATTCAATTTGCAATAAATCATCGCTTGGTTTAAACATTTCATAAAAATCAAATTCACTTCGCTACTCAATATTTTGATATACGAGTGTTTCTTTGACTGAAAATTTTAGAATGTTACGAGGGCAAATAGTTAGATCAATTGGGTAAGTTCCAATTTGAAATATTACTATGTTTTAGCAAACGTATAGAATTGTAGCAAAAACTCGATAATAGTATCCTAATCTAGTATCACAGATCGATGAACACAATTTCTTCGAAGTTTTTTTGTGGCTTAAGAAGGTTTCTTTATACACTCAACATGAATTGAAACAAAGATTTACGTCTATCTCTGTTACCTTGCTTGATAGTAATCATAAATTTGTAATACGTTTGGATATTTTCCCAAAATCTACAAATTAAACAAGTTCTAATCATTTACTAAGATGTGTGAATAATTATCAGCACACTATCGTACATAGTTATGTTTCAAGAATAAATATATTTCAGTCAAATATTTTCAATAGACTATAGTAAAGCTTTTCTGAATTGATGCCAATGTTTATGTTTTAATATGGATATGTTATCTATGGAATATAGTTGCGCAACAGAAATGAAAATATTCTTTTGCATTATTATTTATAGGAACTAATAGTAGCCTATAGAGATCATTCATTATGTAGCTATTATATCTCATGTTACCAGTAAAAGAATAATGATAAGTTAATCAACATAAATTAAGAAAATACTTATCTTTTACATACAGCACTAATTCAAGAGACAAACAAGAATAATTCAGTATTGTACTTTGAGCAAAAGTAAAACCGAATGGCAGTAACAAAAAAAAATTTAAAGATCGCATTTGACAAACAAATTCAACAACGACGATAGCTATGAAAAATGCATCAGCTTTCTGTTTCTTTGTTTTTTTCTAGAAGTCTTTAAAAGCGTTCTCCAGTTACTTTGTTTTTTTTTTGTTCTTTGTCCATTTATTTATATCAATAGTACAAATAGATCGATAAATGTACAAATATCTAGCGAAAAAACTGGAAGACTAGTTGTTTATGTTGAAATTTGATCATAGTTTTCTATAACATCTGTTAATGCTGTACTATATGATGCAGGGAAATGATCAAGCCACATTCTGGGATGAACAATGAATTGACGAAATTGATTATATGTACTGATCCCAGCACGATATGAGATCTTTCGTGAGAATAAGCCAACACGCTCGGTTGAATATAAGTGTACTATTGTTCCAGGTATAACTAAATGCGCACGTTCGCCTGAATGAGACGTTACAACTGTCGGTGAAATAGAAAAATTACCACCGGTAGTTGTCATTGAATTTGTTAATGAATCATCAATTAATGTTTGTGATTGATGATTCATAGAATGAAAAGCTTGACGACGTTTAGTTAACGCTTGCACAAGTGTCATTGTTAATAAACGCATTTTACTTCGATTACATGTATGTAATGCATCAATAATTCGATCTCTTAAATGTTCCAATGAACGAATCGATGCACGTGTTATCATATCAACGTCAACAACATATGAATAAATAAAATCACGCGTTGCAACGGCTAAATCTTCTGATAAAACCGCACCAGGCATCGCCATTCCGTAACATTTTAAATGTGGATACTTTGATTTCAATAGAATAGCAAGAATCGATGCGATACCGGCACCAAGTGAATACCCACATAGAACTAATGTATAATCAGGATACTTTGTAAATATGTCTACTAAACGTATTGATATATCATCGAGAATATATTTAGCTGTTGAATGCATACCTTTTAATAAATACAATAAATTATAAGTATTGTAAAACTCTGGTAGAGTATAGATAAATATTTTTCTCATTAGAACCGATAGGTTATTTCATTTTTTTGATTTATCTAATGAACGAATAATGAATTATGTTAGATTTATGATAACTTATTCAAGAAATAACTATGATTGATCAGCATAGAATGAAATATTATTCATTATTAAGGTTCGATTGATATTCATTTATATATTACCTATCACATATTATACTGCGTAATAGTGTTTCTCTGACGAAGTTACAATTACACTAATAATCATTTTTTATTCAAAAAATGAATTTAAAATTGTTCCCAATTCTTAAATGCAGATCTCGATACTCTATCTGATTACAAATATCTCTGGTAAAACTTTGCACAGACAAGTGGCTATTGTTTATATGATCATAGGACAAGTCTTTGTATGACACAATGGTCTTCAAGTATTCTGAATGAGTATTGAGAATAGAACAGTAAGAGTGAATATGTATGCATATAAGTTAGGCCCGCATCAGATTCAATAATTCTACCATAGTCTATTCTGAGTATTTTTATTTGATCACTCTAGGAATTAGAGGTAATATATCTCCAGTATGAATTAGAAAATGAAAACAAATCTTCATTCGTGTCGACAACTACATCGACATATTCTCAATGAAATGCACGTTCAGTTCTCAATCAATATATTTTCGTATATAACTTGATTGAACTCAATTTCTCTGAAATTCAATAAAAACTCTTCAAGTACCGTAGTATTCTATGATCTACAAGTAGTTATAGAATACTTTTCGATTGTACTGTTTCGTTCCGTTGTAATCTTTAATATTCGTTTCATATATGCTATGGTAATGATACTTTTTCTTAGTTGACTTGATTAAAATATTAACCGTAACTGCTTTATAAAAACAAAAGAAGCGAAAACTTACCACTATGACAATAACCACTGCCAAATAATTCGGTTTCTAATGCATCTTCCACAGCATTGATATCAGTTAATATGTCAGTTGCACTTAATGTTCCACGAATAGATACAACAATTGTTTTCTTTTGATTGTCCGCTGCTATATAAAATGGTGCTAGAAAAAATAAACAAAAGTAATCTAGCATAGATTGTTTTTAGTTGTTTTCATACCGTGATGAAATGCAGCAAGAAAATTAGCATATAAAATGACCGGCTTTTGTTTGCGTAGTAAATAGGCTAATGTAGCGTATTGACTTCCACAGGGATCATTTGCACTATCTGGATGTTGGCAGCAAGATGAGCAAGTACCACCACCACAACAGCAACAACCACAACAAAATCCTATTGTTCTGTTTGAATTTGAATCAAATAAAGCAATGTGCGTACATTTTAGGCATGCCGAAAACTTTTTCAATTACTTTACCTAAAACGCATTGCACAAAGAATTCGTGGTAGAAATGTTAATCTATAATGATATGCTAAAGAAAACCTTAAAAAAACATGCAACAGAAAAAGTATGCACTACGGGATAATTAATTTATCAAATTTTCATACCATCCAAAAGCCGATTGTGCATACGAATTATAATAAAGTCCTTCTTTGAGTAATTCTAATGGTACATGTTGTATAATATTGATTGATCGTTCTTCTTGTACATCCTCTTGTTGTAAAAGAATAAGACCGGCAGCAACATCACTTGGTACCAGATCAAATCTTTCATCATCAAATAAGTATTGTAAAGTTTTAACAATATTTTTTGTATCTGAAGATTGTCCTCCTAAATATACAATCATGACGTGTATAGCAAAGCAATGGATCAATTCTTTTCTTTTTTTTTTGAGTTTTATTTATTACCATAACCTTGTCCACAACAAAAAATAATCTTGATTCTCATTTCCCATTTCTTTTCAGCTGTAACAAAACCCGTTAAATCAATAAAAAATGCTAATATTATAAATAAAGATATGGCAACACTCCAACTTAAAGCTATCGTCGTTACAATTGTTGCACGTAAAATAATAGCACACATTTTAAATACTCTTATCATTGTAATTAAACCCATTATATTAATACTAATATCAATCAAAACAAGAAACAAACGCATATAAATCAATACTGACATACGGCGACGTGGTCGAGTATTTTTTACAGGTGTTCCTCGTAAACTAATCCAAAACATAAAAACACATAAGATTGTTATAGCCGTATAAACACTTAAAAGTGGATAAAAATAGCCAGTATAGAATGATGATGGACATGTTGAGTCTGGTGATTCATCTTTAATACGAAAGACAATAAACGTCACTAAGAATGGTAAACGAAGAGTCAGATCAATTAATGATGGTATTGTTAAATCATCGGAGGCAAAATTAAAACGACGACCAAATAAACGAATGCCGGGCATAATTTGTGTTTAGATATCCTAAAGTGTTACTTGACAAATGAAAAACACCGAATTATTCATTTGTGTAATAGGTTAGAAAAACATCAAGTCAATTAAGGACAGAAGAAAAAACACAGCAGCAACTTGTTATTCTATGTGCGCCCATTATTTATTTATTTTTCTCTAGTCTTTTACGCAGCACAGCGAATATTAATGAATACTAACAATGTGTTTGAATAATAGGTAAAGCGATCGATAAAAGGTTAACACACTTCGACACGTTGGCGTCGGACAAATGTCAGAAAAGTTTCACATTATTATATTAAGATGAAACCTGTATTTTGGTCAGTGTCAGTTCTATCGTTAGAATAAATGATTCAGAGAACATGTGCTCGTCCTTTGTCATTCTAAATAGTTTTCTTTCTTAAATATTGCAGCGCATGATAAATTAAAAATTCTGCACCTAAATACTCAAGAAAAATAAATGATATAAAATCGTACACTGATCGAAATCAATTTCTATTAAAATTTTAATTCGTGTTTATAAGACAAAAATTACTCATGTGTTTATTTAGATAGACAAATTTAATTTTTGTATTAGATACTTAAATGATCATTTTTCTACAATCTATGTAGTAGTGAATGTTCTAACAGTATTTTTTTATTGATGACAGAATCTATAGTTTATCACCTGTGGATAGACAAATGGATTTTATCATAAATTTCTTCGAAACTTGCTAGTTGGTAATACCTTATCAACTGATAAATATATATATATATATATTGTAAATATTTACTGAATATTATTGTATTTATGAAATAAACATTGGAATTTTAATTCTTGTGAGTCATGTTGGCAAATAAATTATCTACAAGAAAATTAAAAGAAATACTCCTAGTATTGATTAAACGTCAACTGAAAAAATAAAAGCATTGGCTACTTCACTATACAACGATTAACAAGTGTGGGTCTTTTTTTTTATCTTCGACATCAGAAACGTTTAAAACGATGTGCATATATGTTAATAAGTTAAAGAACTAACTACTTCAGAAATATTAGTTACGCAAGACATTACGTCATCTAACATCAAAACAAATTAGTTATAAAATAATACTTTTATACGAATTACATTTACTTTAGTTCAAAAATTTCGATTATTTGAGACATTCTATTTAAAGGATATAATAGAAAAGACAAAAATAAACCGCCTTCATCGTTGTCTGGAATAGAACAAAATAACTAGGGTATCTAGACTGTTTTTCTATGGAATACATTTTTGTGTTGCATTACAAACACGATTTCTTCATAAAAAATATATAGTGCAACTATTTTCAAAAGACGAAGACTTGATTATTATTCATTTAATTTTATTGTAAAAACAAATAAACAAGAAAAACGGTATGTTGATAAAAACAAACACTTTAGAAGGAATATTTTATGTCGCAACTCTGAGATTCATCATATTAAACAGTCAATTCGTTTCATTTTCGTACTAATTAATTTTTTCTAAATGTTCCATATCATTTTCTTTAATATGTGAAAATAATTCTTTTCTTAACTTTGTACTTGATACACCATTTGTATATGGTAAAAATTTGACAGGCATTAATTCTTCTACAACATGTTTTGATGGAAAATCTGCCATATCATCACCACGTACATAAAGTGCTGTTTCATTTTCATTTAAGTGTACGATAGATTTAACAAAAACCGATGGATCTGTGCCAGCTACACAATAGACTTGATCAGCATAACGTTTAACATTAAGCATACGTGTTTCTGTCCCATCAACTGGTACTCGATTTTTTAATTTTTGAATACTTCTACTATCATGTACACCGACAATAACTTCACGGCCAAATTGTCGCATACGTTGAAGAAGAAGACGGTGACCTTCATGGAATAGATCAAAACAGCCAATAGTATAAACTTTATCAGCTCGACCATCAAGCCACATTGCTGGTAACGATGAACTACGTGGAAGATTATGAAGATAATCTTCTTGACATTCAGATGCAGAAGATGAACTACTACGGTCATCGTTTTCTTCTCGAATATCATTGATATGATTGATTAATGGATTTGTTATATTTTTGAAAATATTAGGTGATACATGGCCATTGGTTATACTTGATGTACTTCCTGTAGTTGATGATGAACGACTCGTTTGAGGATTTAGACGTTTTTGTTTTTCATTCTGAAATAATAATAAATAACACTAACTTGTTAAAATCTATTAATAGATTAAAATAATTACTTCTCGCACTAAAGAATCGATTGTCAGTGCGCGACTTCGAGATTTTACATTGGTTAACGAGTTAAATGCATTAATTACTGCAATAGTTTTATTAATGGGTGATACTGAAGGAGAAACCGTTTCTGATGTTACACCAGTAGATGTGGCTTTCTTTTTTGCGCTGACTATTTCTCGTGCTTGTAATTTTTTCATTAACGATGCATAAGCCAATCGTATTGTCAATGAAAAACATATAACCCCCGTCATACCAGCTAAAAAAAATAAAAAAAATGAATTGTTTAACAAAGAAAACGTAACAAGAAAAATTTCTACTTACACCAATGATTAAATGGAGAAAGATGACCTGTTGATAGACATAAAAATGCTAATCCCATTGATTCAAGTTTTTCTTTTAATTTTCCCTCCATTGCAGCCGATGTTGAACCTTGACAAGATACTCTAAATTAATTTTTATAGATTGATTTAATATAGGTTTCTATAGTTTTAATTGAATAGCTTACTTATTTTTATTGAGAGCAGCATAAAAGTAATCTTGTACACGAACAACGCCAATAGCTGTTTCAAGACCAATGATCGTATAACATAAAACAATAAATCCAATTGAGACAAATGTAGATGTTTGTTCGAAATGTGTTTCTTGTAAAATTGTCCAAAGACAAAAAATATTAACAATTTTATCGCAGAATGCATCCATAAAGCCACCCAATACAGGATCATCGATATTTTCACCATAGAGACGTTTTTGTACTTTTGCAACAATGCCATCGACATGATCAAGAAAATCATGAAAAACAACTAATAGACATGCCAGAACCGGATAATTATATCTATAGAAAAAAGGTAATTTTTATTGATAAAGCTTTACATAATATCAAAGATAATATTTACTTTAGACACCAAGCTATTGGCATGATAAGAAGTGTTCGTGAATATGTGACAATATTAGCATTAAATACAGTTATGCATTGATCACCGATTCGAATGAAGCGAGGAATCCGAGCCATGCAAGGTGATAGATGAATTTGTAGTGGTGTATACATATATAAGTCGTACCATACAACCTATGAATTATAATAATCCGAACGAACTGTTTATATTCATATGAATAAAAGATTATTTTACTTACCATTTGAAACATAAAAAATTCGATGGCATGACTGATGGACACCAGAGGGCTCACCAGAATTTGAACTAGTGCTAGTAAACCATGAAAATCTATAAGAAAGATATTTAAAAATAATAATTCGTATAACTATACAAATATATAAATCAAAAGTAGAATACATACTGAATTGTATACTTTTCATTTGTACAGACATCTTTTTATTTTCAGTAGAAAGGTTAAATCAGATACTATTAGAAGTGAAAGAACTCTATACAAACTGCTGGATTCATTACCTTTTTATAGAGTGAAATCAAAAACAAAGATAAAAAACCGAGGGCGTGCACTAGGTAACGATAATATTTTGTCCTAGTTTTATTGAATTAATAGGTCACTTTTTTTTATGCTTATTCTCGAGATTTTTAAGATTTCTCAACGGTTCAAACATCATATACTAATGATTTTCTACTTAATTTCAAGGTTTTCTACTATTAAATGTTACAACAAGGTTGTTGTTGCTTTTATTAAAAAACTTTTTCGTTCAATTTATGATGATTCTTTTAAATAAGTTTTTATCAACTTTCTCACCGTCTCATTATGAGAAAGTACCATGTGTATTGACACACTACTACGCATATGAAATACTTAGTAATCATTATACCTGATAAATATGAAAACGTCTTTCGATAAAATCAAAAAAAGTAAAGAATGATTTCTTGCCGTGATAATGATATTTTTATTTGAATCGCTGATTTCATAGTGGACCAATGACGAAGAACTTTTCTAAAATAAAATTTATACGAACAAAACGAATAGATAACAATATTTTCAAAAATATTAATATAAAGATTTCTTTCGAAATCCATATTTTGTTTTTTTTAAGGAGAAAAAAATCTGTTCTCGTATTTTTTTTGAGACTTTAAATAATACATAGATCACAAACACGTAATCTGACACAAATACAATACAATAAATAGCGAGATAGTGTGAGAAAAAAGACCTTTCTTGGTCAATTAAGTATTTCACGTATAAACACGAATAACATCGTCAATACGTTTACGACAAACTGGACATGGATCTTTCCGATTATATAATAAACGTGCACATTCATAACAGGTTACAAAATGATTACATGAACGAATAACAGAATTACGTGGCCGATCCATACAAATCGAACAATCAACATTTTCATTTGCTACTGAATTATTGGCATTATTGTTTCCACTTTCAACTAAATTTGAAAAAACAAACATAAATGAATAGCAATTGAATTAGCTGCTTACTTAAATCACTACGATTTCCACTGTGGTTAAATCGATTCGACGATGTCAATCCTGGTAATGTTCGACCACGAACAACCATGACTCCACTGCTCTTTTTTAATGACTCAATTCGAGCTAAAAAAGTAAAATAAACATACATTTCAATGGTTTTTTATTATTTAAGATTACCTTTTCGTCTTGATTCCCGTTGCTCTTCATCAAGTATTAATGGATCGGGCGATGAACGAAAATAAAGTACCTTATCCATGGGTTCAAGTAATGTTCTCACTAAAACACAATCAAAAGATAAACAATAAACAAAAAACAAAAAAAACATAAATACAAAATCTTACAAGTAGCGATTGTTTGTGTACTTGTTGTTTTTGTTGGGTTCAGTTCGATTTCAGGCACATAATAAACTGGAAAAAGGAAACGTGCACCGACAAAATTCTAGATAAAATATATCAAACATTGAAAGGTTGCGAATGATTGTATTTATATTTATTTACTTCTTTATGAGGTAAATTTTCTGACATTTTGTCTAAATCTAATCGCATTGAATTTGAGCATATGATTACACTCGCTGATGCAAATTGAGCAGCTTCTAAAATAATTATATTCATTATCGAACATATTCGAAGTATTGCATAAGTTTTTTGATATAAGGGTGTCCGATAAAGAATGAGCCTATTAGTATTTTCGAAATTTCTTCTCTACTATCCCCATGATGAAGACACCTTTTTTTTTACCACAAGATAACGCTTGAAATTCTCTACAAAACTATGTCTAGTTCCAAAAAATTGTTTCACATGTATTCGGAAAAAGATGAAACGTAAAGACATAAAAAGCTGTAAAAAGTAAGTAATGGATTGAGCATAATGAATGGTTGTGATTTGCATCTCATTTTTATCGCTTACGCTGCCGCATTAGAAAAATAAAATATACCAGATGATGCAGCGTGAAAAGCTCTACAATTTCAAAAGTACAAATTATAAAAAGAGCTATGAAGGAAAAACCAATTCATCTTGTAGCAACAAGTATACTATTTTGCACGGTCAAAATTTGATTGCTCGAAATTTTGCCTATTATGAAAACAAAAAATGCAATTATATAATAAGCGGCCTTCTGTAAATTGCAGAACTTTTCACGCTGCATCTTTTGGTATATTTTGTTTTTCTATTAAGGCGAAGTGAGTGATGAAACAATGAGATGCAAAGTGCGACCGTTCATTACGCCTACTCCGTTACTTTTTACAGTTTTTTATACACCGTTACTTTTCGTCTTATTTCAAATATATCTAAAATAGATTTTGACTCTATTCATACATAGTTTTGTAGAGATTTTCAAGCGCTATCTCTTGGTGAAAAATGTGTCTTCATCATGGGGATAGTAGAGAAGAAATTTCGAAAATACCAATGGGCCCATTCTTTATGGGACACCCGTTATTTCATTTCTTCTATGTTATTATACGGAAATATTGTAGCAAGGACTGTTTGCTTTTTGAAAGGATAGTCCATAACGAAAGTACAATCAGTTATTTCTTTAAGCAATACGAATAATTAAAAAATTCCTTTTTTTGTGATTCTAAACATCAAATTTTTGCATTACTTATTTTTGAGATGAAATAATTAAAGCTCAGACTATCATGAATCGATTGCCAATCAAGAATAATTCATCGAATATTGTTGAAAAACTAACTTAAATTTGCTTGTCCAGAATTGTAATAATATATTCAGATATTAACATTTCTCAGACACAACAATATTATGAGATTGATACTTTTCAAATCTGAATCGAAAAATAATTACAATTTCAACAATATTCTACTGAAAATTGGTACTGCTGTTAAAATTGTATAATAATTATTCGGAATAATTGTTTTTTATACGATGAGATAGTTTTTAAAAAAAATCTCATTTCAAAAATTATGAGTTTATATAATTGTAATAGGTTTTATTATCGAAAAAAAGCTTCGATAGATAAATATTTCGCTCATTGAATTAGCTAATAATTTACGAATTCAAGTAAACTCTTCATTGAAACTGTTTCAAATCTTTGTATCATCAGGCAAAAGTGTGTGCATGCTTTTACTGTTCTTTATGGGTTTTGATGAATCCTATATAATGTAAAACTCAACATCTTGAATTGAAAAAATCAGAAATAAATTTTGTAATAGACAAAATAAATTGTGTTCCACGATAAAACAAACAAGAATTTGTATTTTAGAATTCGTTTTTTACGAAAATATTAAAGAGAAACAATCATTACAAATTTTCATATCGAATAAAATAAGTAGAGCATCTTGATTTGACCTAGATTTATTTCTACTGGTGAAGATGTAGATCAGAACAAGTACCGCCTAAAAATATACCTTTCAGTCTCTTTATTTATTGTATTACACAACTTGTTTAAGGTATCAGAGACTTTTAATTAAATTCTTAATGTCTCTCTATTGTAGTCTTCTACTGTAAAACAATCAGGTCACACATGACAAGAGTACGTATTGTCTTGGTTATTTTTTTTTTTAAATGTATAAGTAAGTCAAAGTCTACTGATAAAGTACATGAGTATAATCATTTGTCCTAGTTTCATTTGTTTCAGAAAATGCATTTCATAAGTAGAACAGAACAACAGTAACAATGACATTTTTAAGAACTATTTCTGTTTTTTACTTCTTTTTTCTTGTTATCAGATAATAGCATATTTAATTCATCGTTCTTAGTCTCATCAAATATATATTCTTACTTTCAAGCAATGTTTGTTTTAGTTCTAGATTTTCGATAATGCATTCAAAAATAAATTCAACATCTTTCACAGCATCTTCAAGTCGGTTCAAACATAATATTTGACCCTGATTAATTACAAAAATAAATAAAACTTTATGTATCATATATGAAACTCACTAAAAACTTTGGCACTTCAATAAGACCATCACGATATAATTGATCTTCATCGTAACGTATGCGCTCACATGCTGTATCCAATTGTTTCAAGTCACTATCAAAAATCTTTACGATGTGACCAAAATAGGCAAAATTGCCTAAGAAAAATAAGCAAGTATTAGAAACAAGAACGAGAAAAGTCAATCATAAGACTGAACCTGCAATTCTTAAGCCCATATTTCCACAGCCCAATACAGCAATTCGAACCATACTTATTCAATAATCTGTAAAAAGTCATGTATATATATGTACATTTATGAATATAGGAGACATTTTGTTTCTTGTTAGTTTTTACTTATCCTCCTTGACTAATTTTTGTTAGCCCAGACGGACACAGTGACAAAAGAAAAAAGAAAGAGAATTACATGAAACAAATAACAAGAAAAGAAAAGAAAAACAATTGTTCCGTCTATTTTTTATGTCTTTTATGCATTATCATAGTAGTACAGTGTAGAAGAAGTAATACAACATAGAAAAAGAAAAAGAAAACATGCACAAGATATAGAGAAAATGTGTGAGCGAGAAAAAAAAAGACAATTAGAATCGACTATGGTGTTTTTTCTCGAGTTTTCTCACAAATATATAATGATGATATATGTTAGAATATATCACAAAGTAAACTTTATCAAGAACTAGCAGATGCATTTGCGTTTGAAAGAACATCATTAATACGTTGTTCAGGCAGAAGACGTTCGAAAAAAGGATGTCGAAGAGCATCAATCAATGTTATTCGTCGTTTTGGATCGTATTCGAGCATTTTTTCAATCAATTCAAATAACTGCTGATGATCTGCTTCGTCACTCATCATATAACGCTTGAATGGATAAATAAATAAGAAATTGTTAGTTTTTGAATAAAACAAAGAAATCTGTTTATCTTACTCTTAACGGTTTACAATTGTCTCGAACATAACGACCAGCTGAACTACGTTCATCCCAGTCCAATCGGCCATGGTAGAAATATTTCGTTTTTCTAAAGGAAAAAAACAGATTTATGTAACGTTTTTAATATGTTAACATTGCTATTTTAGCTTTATTTACTTTGACTGTTTTGCCATTCGATATGGAATAGGACCGAGTATGCGTTCCATCATCGCTAAATGTTCTTTATTATCATGAGTCTATAGAAAAAAAACAAAAAAAATGATCATTTAGAAAGCTTATGGATCAATTTATACGATACTTGAAAGAGAGTAAAACCAAGATAGAGTTCAAATAAAATACAACCGACGCTCCAAACATCACAAGGTTGAGACCATCCCAATTCAAGTATAACTTCTGGTGCACGATAATGTCGAGTTGAAACAATTGTTGAGTGATGTTCCCAATCGAATGTTGCAGAACCAAAATCAATTACTTTTATATCTGTGCGACATACAATACGTTCATCTCGTCTCTATAAATACAAATAAATAGATTTCAATTTAAATCCAATTTCTTGGTTCAAAATCGAGAAAAATTCGAAATTTCAGCAACATTTTTTCTTCATAATGAACATATGATCTTAAGTTACATTGGCAATTGTCGTTGTTGTTTTTTCCGTGAAACATAAGAAAATTTTATTGAAAAACTTCAGACAATTAAGATGTCTTCAATGCAACCAACCTTGATATCTATCTGAACTATTGTTGATTCTATGTATCGTATGTAGGACTATAACAGTTCCGAACTGGTGAACTGTTCAAACAGCTCTCTCGAACTGAGCTGAACTGTTTGAACAGTTCAGTTCAGCTCGCCAGAGCTGTCGTAGTCCTAGTCCAAAAGGTACCCTATAGCCTATAGGATAGCTCTTGGCAGTTCTCTTGAGCTGAGCTGAACTGTTCGAAAAGTTCAGTTCAGTTCCAAAGAACTGTTTGAATAGTTCTGGTGAGCTGAACTGAACTGTTTGAACAGTTCGGTTCAGTTCCAAAGAGCTGTTCGAACAGTTCTCGTGAGCTGAACTGAAC
Source organism: Rotaria socialis (assembly GCA_905331475.1). Lineage (NCBI taxonomy): Eukaryota > Metazoa > Rotifera > Eurotatoria > Philodinida > Philodinidae > Rotaria > Rotaria socialis. Next base: position 309,831 of record CAJNYU010001570.1, on the reverse strand, counting down.
TGTTCAAACAGTTCAGCTCAGTTCGAAAGAACTGTTCAAACAGTTCAGCTCAGTTCGAAAGAACTGTTCAAACAGTTCAGCTCAGTTCGAAAGAACTGTTCGAACAGTTCATCGGTTCGTTTGAACCGGGTTCGTGAGCTGGAGCTGTCGTAGTCCTAATCGTATGACTATGAGGAAATATTATTGATACTTTCTACTAAAAACATAATTCAGAAAATATAATTTTCAAATATACTAGATAAACAGAATGAATACTAGTCTAAATTTGATTAATGTGACTATTACAGTTTAGGTTTCAAATGAGAGTAATAACGTATTTAGAATCATCAGAAAAATTTGTCTCAAATAGGATCCTGATTGGTTAAAACTAAGCGTTTTATCTTATGGAAAACACATATGATTCATCAAAACTCCCAATGACAGAGCGTAAAGAACGTTCTTCTTTCTAGTTATATGTCGAATGAAATTAAAGAAATTCAGAGAAGTTTTGCAGTAACCAAAAGAATCGATCTTTGCTTTTATTTTTTGATTAGAAAGAACCATGCTCGAATAAAAAATTTCATAACAGACATCTTTTTTGTAGAACGCACTTGGCAAGAAGAACTTCATCATCGAACAATGTAAGTTTTTATTTACTACCAGGTTTTGTTTTGAACTATATGAGCAATTATAGAGTACGACTACTGGTGATTTTTTTTAAGCTCACGGAGTATACGTTCTAATAACAAAAACGTTTCCTTGGTTCAGAAATCGAGGACGTGGTACAATAACGTGCGAAATTTTCCCAAAAACTTTCGCATCACTAACTGTTTTTATATGTTAATGTTGGCTGAAGTTTGCGAATGCGTTTTCAACTAATTTTACATACTTTTCGATGATTGTAAACGACATTATAATCCGAATTGACAAAAAGAATATTTTCAGGCTAAAAATAAAGCAATAAACGTTGTCTAGTTTATTTTTTTTTCTTAGTAAATTTCTCACTTTTAAATCTGTATGTGTCAAAGAAATATCATGAAGAACTATGAAAAAAAAGATTTTAGAATGAATAACCATAATTAAAAACAGAAATTTTTACATTTGACTGCAAGACATAATTGGTATGAAATATGACGAACTTGATCGATTGGATATGGAATATAATTATTTTCTTTTAAAAAATCAAAGACACTTAAACCTAGCATATCAAAAGCAATACACATATGACCATAGTAATCAAATGAATCAAGCAATGAAACACATAAACTAAAAAGAAAAGAAATGAAATAAAAATATTTAAAACGAACTAAATTTCTTCTACAATTATCTTACTTAACACAATCGGGATCTTTTTCTTTGATTGTTTTCAGTACATTAATTTCTAACCGGGCCGCTTCACGATATTTATCAACATTTTTTATTATTTTCAATGCTAAACGTGCATTACCATCACTAACAGTTAAAAATATTATTATTAAAAAGAAATAAAAATGAAAAAATATTATTTCATACCCTCGTAGGTCTCGAACTTCGACGACTTTGCCAAATGTACCTTCACCGAGTGTTCGACGAATTTCATCTGAGATAAACATAATACAATAATATTCAAAAAAGAAAAATCTCAAATTTCAATAGTAGTATCGTTTTGATTTAAATATTAAATGATGATTGATTATCATAAGTTTCACTCATTATACTAGCAATGGCGTTGGCTGCAACTCCAAAATATCAACTTTATCACAAAAAAAACTTTTCTTATTACATATCGTAGTAGTATAGATTTGATATTGGATACTGAAGACTTCGAATTTCTGACTGATATTTATAAATACGATTAACCTTTATTGAATACATAATTGAATGCAACATAAGACAAACGGAATCTTCTCAAGAGATATCTATTTCCTGCTTCAAATAATCAATAAATATATATATTCATCTATCATAAAAGATTATATCTTTTAAAAAGCAAGTAAGTAATCTGTCAACTATAATTATCGTCTTTCAGGTATTCTCACTAGTCGTTCATTCGGCAAGTTGAAATGAAAACTGAAACGAAATTTCTTCACTGATCAATACATCTATATTTCGATTTTTCTTTTTGTTTGTTTTTCATTAATAGATATTTAGAACGATATTAGATTATTATTGGACACTAAGTGTTATTGATATTGTCAAATTCTCACGAAGTTGATAAGACAAAGCTAACAAAATGAATATATATATTTGAACATATGAACTAGTGATCAACATCAAATGATGAAATATATGTGACCTAGAAAATTTTCTTCTTATTAAGACGAAAACCGAACTTACATTGACGATGCAGAAGATCACCTGAAGAAAAACGAATAAAAGAAAAATTTAAATAATTTTATTGAAATTCATACTAATAATATGACCATCTTTACCTGGAACATAAATCAAGTGGCCTTCGTCGTCATCACGAATATTGACATGGCCCGAATCACTTTTGTCGCGTCGACTCTATTGAAATGTATAATAATCATGTTTAGAAACAAAACATTATACTTTTTATATTGAATATATGCACACTTATACTTTCACTCACTGTTTCTCAGCAGGACAAAAAAATATTCGATCATCACATTATCTTATTTTACTAATGATAAAATGAAAAAAATAAACGCAATGAAGTCAATATATACAAGTTGTATATGTAAAAATCGATGTACTTTTATAATCATGAAGCGCTTCAATGGATTTTAATGTAGACCAAATAAACGGGAAGGTCAAATATCTCTTACACGTGCTGGTCCTATGAATAAATATGACACAAGCACACACACACACACAATAGACAGCTTAGGAAGTGTACGTGTTGTTTTTGTTGCCCATCATGTTTTGTTAGATATTCCCTACCTCAACGATTATCGTTGACGATTGTATTGCATTAACGACAGGAGGTGTTTTTACTTGATTACATTGAGAATAAATTGTTGAATGCGATGATGGCACATGCTTTCGGTAACTATAGTATTCATGATTAGTACCAGTAGAAGTATTCGATTTAATCGATGAACTTGTTGTAGCTATAGAAGAATTCGATGAATAATGTACAGATTGTGGTTGTGATAATGGTGGTGATACAAGATAATATCTTTGTGATGGCTCTGTTTGTTCTTGTTGGACGTCTCTTAATACTACACGAAGACCACTATTGAATTGAATAAGTCGCATATTGATAAAAGGACTTTTGTTTTTTTTTCTTCTTATCGAGTTAAATCATGGTTGTTATGAAAAAAAATTTGTGAGGTTTTTTTTCTTCTCTGAAGTATTACCTTCATGAATCCCGAGAATACATTGAAGTATACGAGTGTAAAATATCGATTTGAGTAGAATGAATATAACAGATGAATGTGTGCTTCTGTATGTATATATATCGTACGTTGCTTCACCGATATGGATATGGAGTGAGTATATGTATGTATGTGTGTGTGTGAGTATGAACGAATAACAATCTTTGTCTTTCCTCTTATTTCTTCCGCCAGCAAAAGCTTTAGACGAAGGTCGTCGTCAGTTCGCTTGCTCGAAAATTATTAATCAAATTGACCAAGTGACCACTTCTACATCAACATATAGATGTGTTCACACTCTCTCCCTCTATTTCTTTATTTCTATTTTTTTTCTTCTCTTCTTTCTATGTCTCGTTCCTCTTTATCATTTGTCCATTAGAGTTCAACCACACACAATGCGCTAGTATAAGTACACGATGAATGTTCACCATCTTTTCTTTTTTTTTTGCGAACTGATCATCTGGGCGGCAGAAAGGGCATCACTAAACGCAGCTTCTCTTCTTTCTTTTTCTTTTTTTTTCTTCGTGTTCTTTTCACATTTCAAGAATGTTAAGACTATGGACTAGTTCTACAAGCAATACCACTATGACTATTCTTTTGTTCACCAGACAATTTAAAATATGAGAATGTTCGAATAGAAAGAGAAAAAAAACGATGGAAGATAGATTAAATCGCCCATTGACTATTTTACATTTCAGTCTATGTGTGCATGTGTTTGAATGGATGTTATTCTGCAACTTGTAGTTTATTGCATAAGGAACATGCACAAAAAAGATGGTGGGGTCAATTTCCTTTCTTTCTTTTTTATTTCTTTGTAAATGCATACTTATATACGCAAGCATAGACCTTTAGCACGACACATCAAGGTGCCATTAACCTCCGTTTGTTAGCTGCTAAGTATTTAAGAATACAAATATGGCGCACTCACACACATATATATATGAATCTAATTAAAAAACAGTAAATGCAAACAGAAAAGTTTACCTTTTGATTTGGTGTTGAGGTTGACCGTTTATGATGATGACGATAATTATTATTTGTATGATTATTTGTGTCATTGTTCGTTTTCTTATGTCGTTTGGATGCTGATGATGTACTTGTGATACTTTCAGCACGAGCAGTTGTACCGCCACCACCGCCATTTCCACCACGGCGATTTTCTGAAGAGTCATGTCGATTGTGCCGTCGCCTACGATGACGTTCAATTGATGAACTAGTATGTAAATTATTACGAGGTGCTGTTGAAGAACTGCAAACACATGCAAAATTAGGTTCATACATGCAAATAAAATGAAATGAAAAAATATAAAGAATATTCTATCTCAAACATGCGCAGTAGCACAGCAATCATCTTTTTTCTGTTCTCAAAAGGCACAAAGGCAAACACGCAAATACGAAATTCCCACCCATCCTCAGCTATTAGTGGTACGATTGATCGCGATGGAGATTGTTCTTTTCCACCGTGTGGTGGTGCAACAAAATCAAGAAGAGAATTTGTTGTTGATAATAATGATTGTTGTTGTTGTTTGTTAAGTGAAGTCAATGAAGCAGATAGAGGTACAACAATAACAGGAGGAATTTTAGTATTAATATAATTGTTCGGTGGACTAGGTGATAATTGACCATTAGGTGTAGAAAAAACAACTGATTCAACAATAGTACTACTGGTTGGTACAGGTGGTGGTGATGATGCTGGACTAAGTGTTGGAATTGGTGGAGTTGCTTGAGGTAATGAAATAATAGTTGAATTTGCAGATTTTTGATTAAGTGGAACTGAAAGTACTGGAGGTGGTGGTGTTTTTGCATGAGTATTAGCAATAATAACACTTGAATCATCATCTCCATTAGTAGTTTTATCTTCTTCAAGTAGTGATAAATTTTCCAAATTAGAAATAATAGGCTCTGTTTTATGTGAAAGGCCGGCACTCGAACTACCTTTAGCAAGTAGATATTTTTTAATACGTCGTTTAGACGAACCAGGCGTTTGATAGCTGGGAAATGAAGTTATTGCTGTATATGATGAATTTTTATCTGCCACTGTTGTTGGTTTACCAATATAACTATGATCATCAAAGGTACGATATGCATTCAAAGGATTTGCTATTGTTGAACCAACATAAGCCGAACTATTAGATGCAATTTGTGATGACGATGTCGATGATGGTATTTCCGTTGTATGTATTGTATTTGTTATATAATTCGGTTCATGGTACGTTGGTCGTGTATATTCTTTTGATTTTGCACGTAAATAATCATAATTGTATGTTGAATGTGTGGCTGCTGATGATGTTGAAGGTGGAGGTGGTACAATAGGTCGATTTAGATTTTCATTCATCGTTGATGATATTGTACTTGTTGGTAAATGATAATGATAATAATGTGAATCTTTACGTATTGGTGTTGTGGGTGGAACGATTGCTGATTGATAATCATCATTTGGATTTGTTATTTGATCAATGCGTTTATATGAATTAGCTTTTTGTAGATTAGTAGTTGAACGATTTTTTGAATCAGTTCGTCCAATCATGGTATCTTTGACGCGTGAATTAAAAACAAGATCTTTTAATTGATCAATACGAGCTTTACGTTCGCTTGGATTAGAAAATTTTTCTTCAGCTGCTATCGATGATAAGGGTGGTGCCGGTGGTGATTGTAAACGTGATGAAGATATATGCATTGTCAAAGCTCCACCGGTGTATTTCTTTTTTGCACGTGATGATGAAGTTATTGTCGACGGTTCTGCTGTATCATGAGAAACATAATGTGGAGTATATTGTTGACGATAGCTATTTGATTCATTATGATGATATTGTGGATTTGAACTTGTATTATGTACAGTTGGTGTTTGCTGTTGCTGTTGCTGTTGTGATTGAGTTTGATTTTGTTGTTGTGTCTGATTAAGTGAACCACGTCGTTCGCTTGGTGCTCGATCTTCATTATAGAAACTCACTAATGATTGAGCTTGATGAAATGTTGATGCAAACTTTTTTTTTAATTGTCTTGGCTTCGTTATATGACACCAAATTGGGGCTATATTAGCGTATTTTCGTGCTAGTTGACTTGGCGATGAATAACTCCATGTTGGAGAAGCAACTATAGGTGCTGCAGATCCATAATATGATGAGCTAGTACTATTATGATTCATAGGTGTATTTAGTGATGATTGTCCACTTGAATTTGAATTATTATTTATTGGCATGGGTCGAAGTCGATATGTGTGACTTGTTGTGCTTGAACTAATATTGCTTGTCATTTTCTGCTTGTCTTATAACATTAGGATATATATGTATGTGTTAGTCGAAGGGAAAGAAAAGGCAAAGACGCTCTTTGCTCGTTTTTTTCTGATGATTAGATAAGAATGAGTACTGGACTGAGAGAAAAAAATACGCAAGAGATATGTATAGATGGATAGAAGACGAAGAAAAAGACGACGCCTCCTCCTTGCTGTATCCTAATGAAAAAGAAAGAAAAAGAAAAAGTGTTGATTTTCAGAAAACTTGCTCAGTTATTATTATTATTGTTGTTGTTGTTTTTTTCCCGTTCCTTCGCTTCTGTTTCTCTATATATGCACAAAGCATCGGTATTATGTACATGATCGATTTTCTCATATGTTGTATTCTTTTCTTCGTCTTCCTCTCATCTATAGAATATGCACACATACACACACATATAAATAGATATAGGAAAGAAAGAAAAGGATAGAGATATTTTCAAAGTAATTATGCCTGTGCCAAGCAGGGGATATACACAGCACACACACGCGCTGGCGTCAGCTAGAAGACTGCGGATGTCTAGGATACACGTACAATAAAGAAGAAAAGTGTTATCGTCTATGTTCTCTTGTACGCCTACATCATATTGTATTTATTTCTGAGTATTACTCTGGAAAAGAAAAAAAGAAGAATATTCTACAGTCTATGACGAACATAAGTCAATTACGTTATTGCTGTCGTTGTTGCTGTTGTTGTTGTTGTTTATTGTCTCCATATTTACAGTATGGAATAAGAATTAACGTCTTTTTTCTACATGTGCACAAAGGCGCATAGAATGCTAACTCATAGTGTCGTTCTGAAGAATTACGTTTTTTTACAATATAGACAGACAAAATACAACAAGTTATAGAAATAAAATAGACATAAAGAGTAATATTGTCATATTCCTGCTGTGTGGCTGAAGGTGAAACAAAATCCTTGTTATTATGTTTATGAGTAGACTTTCTTACCGACATACTTTTTATAGATATTATTGTTCGATTTAATTTTACGAATTTTTTCATAACGATGATGTTGATGTTTCTCACGATGGTATCGACAAAGATTTGGTTGTTCATATTTATGTAGCTTTTCTTCAATAGTTTCATTGAAATCAAATAAAAATATTTTATTTATAGAATCTTCATATAATTGTTGAGTAGCAATCATTTATGTATTGAACCAAAACGAGAAGAAAAATCCACTGATTGAATACAGGAAACAGACACCGTCAATCGATCGATTATTGTATTAATAGGGTGTACGAAATGTGGTTTTTTTCGGTTTTTTCGTTCGTACGTATGTAATTTCTATTTCTATTAGAGTGACGCTTGTTAATGAGTAAGGGGTGAGGGGAAAAACAAACAAGAATAAATTACGATAACGCCAAGGTAAATTAAACAAAAAAAAAGTGATTGCTGTAACTACTGATAATGATAATCGATGAAATATACAACACGTATACAAACTATATTGATGACAAAAAGAAGACATCATTCGAGATAATTTCAATAAGTAAACAATATGTTTAAATTAGTATTCTTTCTTATTTAATATAAATAGTTACAGTCAAGATGACACATATTATATTTATTCTATTTTAAATCTAAGTTGAACACAAAATGAAAACATGAAAAGTAAAATCTACGATTTTATTTCCTTGAAGGAAATTACTATAATTTTATGGTTACTAAGATGTGTTATGACTCATAATACCCTAACGAGTATTAATCATTTAGATTAATCATAAGGATAAATGAAGAATATCAGTTATGTAAAGAATATATTGAATGTTAGTTTTTATTATTTAGGTGGCAAAACAACTAAACAATCAAGTCATATGTAAACGGTCATAGATCTAAACGAAGGTACAGGCTTGACAGTGATCGAAAAATGTGTCAATGAGACAAGGATGAAAATCAAAATTATAAAATATTAGATCAAAATATAAACCTTCGGATGCAATTGTTTCGATAACTCGATTACTATGGAATGTTCTTTTTTCTGTTCAAGTGATAACAAACAAGTTATTTTAAAAAAAACTATTAGCATTAGTGATGACAGCTAAGCCAATTGTCATATACCTCTACTGGTAAATCTGCTACTGAAATCATATTATTGATGACTGGTTGCCAGAAATCTGTCATCAACTTATGATATACGATGCACTGAATGACTCACTTATTTTTTCTGATATGTACATGTCGATGAAAATTATTGTTTTTAAAAAAGATTTTAAAGTCTTTCTAGGTCACATTCAATTGTAGCCATTGTTCAATTTAAGGAATCCTAATTGAAAGATGCATTTAATCGAGATTGTACGGAATGTGATAACCTCTCTTTCTTTCTTCCGATATTAATTCACACAACACACTATTAATATTGCAAATATTGCATGATACACTATTTTTCTCCTGTAAATCACTAGCTCTGCGTTCGTCTTGTCTCAGCTACCACATTACACATCAGACTACATTGTCTTGTTGTGAATTGTAAGTTTTACTGAATCACCAGAAAATATGGCATTTAATATTGAGTTCATGTGTTTTTCTATTCTAATAATGATTTGTGTCTGCCTTTGTTTTATACAAAACAAAATTTACAAACAATGGAGCTAGAAAATTACATGATCAACGCATTGTAAATGGGCGTTTATTTTGCACTTTGTGTAAAAGTTCGAATGTATTCATCATGCATAAAACACATGGGGGACTTTTAGTGAAGTCTTTTCCTTCGTAGCTTACTAATTGCGGGCAAAAATTAAGTCAATTACTGAAAAATGACCGCAGTTTGGAACGATTGAAATTTTATTGTCTCTTTTCTATTGCGTTTCCAAAGTGCGGTCATTTTCAATTGATTAGTTATTTCGAAATTGATTATGATTTTTTTGTATGATTGATACATATAAAATGATGAGAAAGAGTGATATTTCATTTGACACAATGAATACTAAGTTCACTCGGTCAGCAACTCAACAAGGAGAAAAAGCACTTTTGTACAAGAATTATTTATATCGAGTAAGAACAGACTCAGAAACGCACAAGACCAAGAAAAGCTTAAGCTAGAAAAAAACAAATATATTCTTGATAAAGATTTTTATGCATACCAGAAAGTCTAACGAAGTATTTTTCATCGACATATAGATGTTTTAAAGGATGCTAAAGATAGTAGCGACGAAGAGTAATTTTTTTTGTGTTCATGTATTACTTGTATGAATTAATATATATAACAATCATTTTGTTTGTTGATTGCTTCTTAGCTGAAAAGTGACCGCAGTTTGGAAACACAATAAAATTAAGAAAATAAAATTTCAATCGTTCCAAACTGCGGTCATTTTTCAGTTATTGGCTTAATTTTTGCCCGCAATTAATACGTAGCCTTTTCCTTAATTGCAGTACTGCTTTTGTCTATCAATTTATGGTATGTATCCTATGAAGAGACATCCAATAGTTATTTTCTATATTTAGGTATTTTGGGAACATTAAGTAGATCGCTCGTTTCTTTTGGCAAAAAATTAACTTTGTCTTGAAGAAAGTTGTTTTTTTTGTTTTGATTTTGATTTAAAATAAAATGATATTAATTCTAAACACGCTATTGATGAAGTTTTTGGTCAACTTCTTCCATTTACTATATTTCAATTATGAAGAACTTCTTAAAAGATGCAGATATTTGAACAATAATATTTTTTGCAAATAATTAACACAAAAAAGACTTTTAATCAAAAATTCAACATAGATAACCATATGCAATACTTTCATCATGTAGTTTTCTAGGATTATTAGTTTTGAGTCTGAGAGATGTTGACAATACTCTTCTCTGTCTGACTGGGATCGAAACATTCTCATCTTTCAAATACAAAACCTTGAAGAATTCCGCATCAATGTAGCCTTCTAGTTTTCGCCATTCGCTCCTTTTATTTTCATAAAGAACATAGCAAGTTTTGCACGAAACAGTAAATTAAACAGAAAAAAACAATATAATTTTGAATCAAATTTTTCATACAATAAAGGCTCGAATAAAAATCACAATGTACTCATAATGACAAAACAAAATATGATTATTAGGGATATGATGCAGGCAGGAACAAAAATTTAGGTAATAAATAAAACTTACAATAATACACAAAGATATTAACATGCGACAATCAACTTTTGCAATGAGGTGAATATAAAATTTACTATTCAATTATTTTACATCGAAAAACCGTTTTACGGTCAGTCAATCTAAGTTCGAAAACACTAATTTGACCGTCGGCTCGAGTATTGTTGTTTAAATTGAATTAATTTGTTCAAGTACTCTCAATTAATAAGGTGTTGCAACCAAATTAAATTTCCAAAACGTAACAATTAGTTCCGATTTGGTAGACTATAGAAAGGATGGATTGTATCAGATTATAATTCTAGAATTTCAGCCGACTTCACAGGTCAACAAACCAAGTGTTCATATTTTATATGAAAGAAAAAATAGACTCAAACTGTTCTTAGATAAAATATTGATCACAACTGTTTACATATGAATATATGCTGTATATATTAGAATGGCATCAACCATATGCTTGTTAAAAAGAATAATAAGGAGCATTAGAGACGTTTTCTCTGAAGAAAAACGAAATAAACTATACAATATACTCTGAATAACTCGATAGTTTATTTATTTGATGTTATTTTTTTTCTTTTAAAAAGTACTAAAATTGTATGTGTATTGAGTAGATAAGATAGAAATAAGTCAAAAATACAATTCCATCATATACTAATTAGTCAAGTGTAAGACGTCGATAAGACTCATAAAAACTGAAACAATAAGGAAACTCAATTGTCGGATATCAATACATGATCATGTTCGTAGTACGAAAAGTTACTTAAAAATAATTTTATCTATTTTTAAAAGAAAGATTGTTACTATTATATTAGTGATATTCGATATCTCCCAATGTATTTTTCTTTTAATCAACATTTCAAATTGTGAACAATGCAAATGCAAAAGTAAATTCATTAATTATATTCTACTTTGTCTAACCTTTCTCCTAGTTCTCTTTAAAAAAGAAATATATATATATATATGTTATAGTTCAACATTTTATAGAAGAGAATAAACACTTTTAATAAGGAAGAAAATGGTAAGAGGCATATGTTTTATAAGTTAAGCTTATGATGATAATGATCTCGAATGATTCTTTTTTTTTTCTTTAAATATTCAAATTTTTACTCACCGTCTTTTGGATCGTGATCTTGTTCGTCGACGACGACGATGATGATGATCGTCTCGTCGCTTTCTATCATATTTTCGTCTAGAACGCCGATGATTTGAATTCGTTCGTCGAGCAGAACCATCTGATCGAGATGATGATGAGGATGCTGTAGATGATGAGGATGATGTTATTGATGACGATGTCGATCTTGATCGACTATTTTTTTGTCTGTCACTTGAACTATTTGTATCATTATTTATTGATGAACGTCGTCGAGGTTTATGATAATATGATGAACGTGAATGCTCATCATCAGTACAACGATCAGATGAATGACGTCGTTTATGACGTGTCATTATTTTTTTTATAATAATATTAATCTTGAATAAGAGTTTATTGAACAAAAAAAGAAAAGAAAATAATATCCATATTTGACTCCATCATCTTTTTTGTCGATTGATAATCATTTGCTAAAATAAATATAACCGTCAAAATGAATGTTCAACAAAAAAGAGAAGAAAACGAAAAGAAGGTAAAAAAACAAAACACATCAACCATGAGGCGGAGAAAATAGAAACAAACATACAAATAGATCAATTGTGATATATTTGAAATTATTCTAGACTTATAAAATAAGAGTAAACAACAGGAATAATCGATATTTATGTATCAATTATTTTGTTGTTTTTTCTGTTTTATTTTTACAAATAAGTAAACGAAATAAACACAAGCAAAAACAATCGGTTAAAATGAAAAAACGAAGTTAAGAATTTTCTAATTGTCACCAAGAACATAACCACGACCACCGAATATATTTGGGCCACGATTTCCTCCGTTATCTTGAGCGTCTGGTTGACGACGAGGTATGGGTGCTGTACCAAAGCCACTAATGCCTGTTTGTTGATTTGGAAAATAACGATAACTAGAAACGAATGAATAAAATTCAAAAACAATATGTCAAATATCTATTTCATGATAATATTTTTTTTAAAAGTACACATACAGAAAACTTGGTGTATATAATAAGCGTGCACCACCAAAATCTTGTGGATACTTAAATACAAGAAAAAAGTAAAGATGCCCAATAATAATTCCACATAATTGCACTAAAAATCTGAATAAAATAAAACTCAATAAGAAATTCTGATATAGAAATAAATCTATTAAAACTTACGATCCTGAAATAATCCAATTAAATAACATAATAACCCATGGCATATACATTGCTTTAAACTGCATACCAAACCAAAATGACATCATAACTTCTTTATTTAATTGACACCAAATATACATAACACTTAATATCATAGCATCCATTAATATCTTTTAAATAAAGAAAGAAATTAATTTTTTCAAGTTATTTCATATTCAAAAGTTACTTACATATATTGAGAGAATACTACCAACAATCACATTACAAATCCATAGAAAGAATAGACAGAAAATATAATCAGCTGGTTTACCGTTAAAAGTGCCTTGATTAGAAAAAAATATAAATTATAATGAAATCAAAATACAAAGGATATCGTTTTCTTTATTCATCATACTTGTTTCTAGACGTGAACTGTATTGATAAATAAAATACAGATTAATCAAATAATTAAAGCCCATCGGAAAGAACAATACTGCTGTAAGTAATCGCCAAATCTATAAGATAAATCTGAATGAATTTTTCTGGAGACTAAATAAAAAAACTGGTATACTTGAAAATGTTGAATAATCGGTTGAACGAAGAGAACAAGATTTTGAGGTCGAACTAGGCCCATACGTGCTGCAACGGGAACAACAATAGACGCCGTAAACCATGCGCGAGTTATTGGTGGAACACTTTTAAACCATTGACCAAGATCATTTGTAGCAGACATTATTTAATAAAGTCGAAGAATATAACGCAAGAGAAAAAGTGAGATTTGACTTGAAAATGTACTAGTTAAGTTTTTCTTGTAAAGCTACGATTGCGACAGTTACAAAGAATGAAAGAAAGAAAATAACATCAGGATTAGTCATTAATGTCTAACCATTCAGAATTTGACTGATCAACACTTGTCATACGAAATATTTTTTTGATTTTTTTAAAAATAGACGAATACATTAAGAATATAATAAACCTTAATAATTGAGAGCTTTTTGTATTAATGTTTGATAACAAATAGTGACATCTTCAGTCAAAATGACATTCAAAAACGCGTGTATGCTACTGTAAGACTTCATTGGTCACATGACAGATAAAATAATAGATTTTAAAAATAAATTCTAAGGAAACATGGTATAGTAAATGATCAATTTATGCAGCAGCAACCTAGCAATATTGTTCATATTTGCATAGATAGAGATATACCCAGGACGAGCTTTACGACGTCCGTATACGGTGAAATACGGGCCGTATACGGCCGTTTTCTGCCGTATACGACGGTAAATCGCCGTATTTGGCCGTATTACATGGCTCCGTATTACGATCGTAAATCTCCGTGTCGTAATACGGTGAAATACGATCAAAAACGACCGTAAAGCGCCGTATTTCGCCGTATACGGCACGGAGATTTACGATCGTAATACGGAGCCATGTAATACGGCCAAATACGGCGATTTACCGTCGTATACGACCGTGTATGTTCGACCTGGGTACACTTCCGAAACTGAAGCCCCCCTGAAAACCGTTAACATTTTATCAAAAGTACCGAATTTGTAATTCCATTGATTGTTAGATAGCATAAAGTATACTGTCACAACTATATTAAAGCTTTTTTTTTTAAATTTTATCCGGAAACTTGAAGATATTATGTGCATTTTTTTGAGTTCTGACACAGAGAAAAATATACTTTTCTTTAAAAACAATAGCTTTTGAAAATCATTTAAGGTTCTTAATCATTATGAATACAATACCTTTTGAAATGTTTTCGATAATATGAGACCATTCCTTCGAAATGTTGCTTATCAGTTGAGATGAGTTTAAAAGTGATTTTTAATTAATGACTCTTTGATATCTAGGTGCACTTAATATTTATAAATAATAACAGAAAACACTTGTTTTACAAGATTCGATAGTTTCTCATGTGGATCACTCTAATTAGTAATCTATGAAAAAATTTTTCAAAAAATCTCTATATATCAGATAATAGAAGGACACGGATTGAATTACAATATATAAATATATTTCCATGTTTTCTAATAATGAAGGTTTTGATCTTGATATTGTATTGTATTTCACATTTATTTGTCATTTTGAACACTAGAAAGTTGAGTCCGCTATCAGAATTATGACAAAGTGTTATCTCTACAATTAAATAGAATCTTTTTTTCCATTTTTCTGTTATAGTCTCCCGAAAAGCTAACTTTTGTGGTTTACTACTACGTGATTTTTGTGTGGATTACTATAAAAGTTCTTGAAGAATGCACACTGTGACAAAAATTGAAAAACCAAGTCTATTAAGTTTTACTAGAGCATGTTGACTATATTTTAAAAGCAACTCGAAAATTCTCTCAATGAACTGTAACATAATCAGACATCTATATTTTGACACATCATATCAAGATAACTTCAAATAGACTTGATTTATCAAGTTGAAATTTAAAATAATTTTGTAGCGAATAAAATATTGACTTGGGTAGCTAGACCATAATAAATACATCACGATAGAAGTTTCAGTCATGTACTTCATTTATGCATACATCGATAGAACTATTTCGATAAATCACGCTTGTCTGCCGATGTTTATTGTATGAAACCAATAAGCCAGTCTCTTCTATGATTGACTACTGATGATGACTGATAGACTATTTTTAGAGTATGGAATCTCATGGATATGATTCTCAATAAAAGAAAAAAACTTTTAATTATTACCTATTTGAAAGTGTGTTAGGAAAATTTGATTTGCTAGTTGAAACCTTAAAATATTACTTTTATCGTTATGATGCTTTTTTCATTGTTTTGTTTAACTTCTCATTTTCGTTTGTACTAATACAAAGAGAAAAATAATACTGCATTTCAATACTTGTACATGAATATGTTGGAGTAGAAATTAAAATTTTTTCGTAGTTTTTATATAATTTTCGATCTTTCTGAAATAGGTAAAAGTAAATATTCGTCCTGAAGTCTGAACGGGAATGTTTATGCACACGTTTCTTATCTGTCTGGGTGTAGTTTTACTAAGTCAGTTTGAATGAACAACATAAGTGTGAATGAGGATGCGAGTTTGATTGCAACGGATTTACATCCGTCCACACCTACATGTCGACTCACGTCCATTCACACCATCACACAAATAGCACATTTCTTATTATTACGGAAAATCGAGAATTATATAAATACTACAACAATTTTTTAATTTGCCCTAGTGGAGATTAAAATTTTAATCTCTACTAGTAGAATTTAAATTTTTGCCCCAACATATACATATTAAAATTAGGCTAGGCTGGAGAATCTTAGTATTTAAAAGATATTGAAAGAAATTGAATTTTTTTTTTCAATAAATAAATAAAAATGAAGATAAATCAATATACTTTTCATCGAATAAATTTAATTGAAATTTATTAGTAACTTTCGTTTTGTAGAAAAAGAATTATAATTTCACAATACAAAAGAAAGATGAAAAATTAAACATCGTAAAACAATAAAATAAAATGTTCATTCATGTTGATTGTTGTCAAAAAAAACTCAAAAGAAATATAAAATAAGAATAAAAATAGTAAAAAAAAATTTAGTTCTCTTTAGTTCTGATTATGTTTGACGAATTAAACGTTGCTGCTGTAAAAAATTCATAGTATTCGGATTCTTATAATAATAATGATGATGATGATGATGATCATATGAATGAAGACGCATACCGCGTGGTTGCATTATCAATGGTTCTTGTCGTATACGTTTTGAATTAACTGCTGTTGCAGGTGGTTGAATAATTGATGGTATAATTGTTGATGTTTGAATTTCAGTTGATGATTCTGATTCATCATATTTAAAAGTTTCATTACCATTATTTGAAGGCATTTGAAATTGTCGAGTCGAATTTGAAACAATTGTCTATAGAAAATAAAAATAACTCAATCTTTAAGGAGAAAGTAAGATTTTTGCATCCATACAATTAATGGGAAACTATCTGGTTCATGTCGATGTTGTTGAACCAGATCTGTTGATGGTACGTTTGTTGATGTAACAGATGTTCCGTATGTATATATTGAAGAAGGTGCTTGTATTTGTGTTTGACAATCTGATGATCGAATTGGTTTCCACCATCGTGTTGCTGTATTCTGTAAATGCTGCTGAACACGCTGTTTAGCACTATTTGATGTTGATGTACTCATATCCGTGGATGTTTCATTATCATTTGTTCTGACTTGTGTTTGAAGAACATGTAAAATTTTTGTTAAATTGGTCAATGTTATGTACTGACGATTAGATTCTGACAATGACTGTTGTTGTTGCTGTTGTTGTTTAAGTTGAGCTGTATTCGGTCGTCGATTTGATTGTGCGGGTGGAAAATGTGTTTGTTGATTTTGTTTCGAACGTGGTTGTTGGCGATGTTGAGGACGTGTTGTTGATGGAAGAATCGCTGGGCATACAACTGGTTGTTGAACAGATTGAAGAAGTGTAGCCGTTGCACGTTGCTGTTTAAATCTTGGATTAAGTTGTGAAAAACGTTGTCGATGAATTTCCATAACTGATGTTAATTTGCTTGGCCAAGCTGATAAGTGTGTTTTTATTTTTTCACTACGACCAAACCGAATATTTTGATCTATTGTTGGTTGAAAGCCTGTTGATTCGGAATTAAAGAATGGAGAAAGAATAGACGCGTTTTGATTTTTCATCAACGACGAAGTAATAGTAGAGGGAGAACAAGGAGAAAAAGACGAATCAAAGCTTGTCGTAGCATTAGATGAAGGAAGAAAATGTTGAACAAGCATTGTGACAATTATTTTTGTTGCTGTTACGATTTTTACTGAAGTCGTCAATCGTATTCGAGTGTCATTGTTTAGAGAGTAGTGTTGCTTTTACTGCTGCCAGTGCTTGAAAAAAAAAATAGAAAGAAAAATGAAAAAAGAAAGAAAAAGAATAATATTGTTGATTATCGAATTATCGTGCACATACCTGCGCAAATTTCATGTGTTTTAGAATGTATTTCATTACTAATATTTATTTATTTTTAATGAAACGAAAAAAACAATAGCTAAAAAGAAATAGAGAGTTGCATACTTTTATTACGCTTAGCGTCACTGATGAAGAATAACTTTCTTCTACAATATGTTTAAAGCACAGTTCAGATTTATTTTCAATCGATCAAATGGATACGATGATAAGAATATTTTATTTTTCGGGTCTCATTTAGAAATAATTAATAAAATAGCCAATATTTCTATTATTGATGAATTGAATATAAAATGGCTAATAATGTTTTTGTTTTGTTTGAGGATACATAAGTATCCATTTAGTTCGTCGACGGGCATTAGAATAACATGTTTTTAAGTCGTCTTGTTTTGCTACTCAGAAAAGCGTAAGTGCCTATTTTAATTATAATGCCATACATGATTAAAAAGATGTGTATTTTTGTTTTCTCAACATCTGACTATTATTTTAAACATAAACCTTTTTTATATTTTCTCCTTTGATATAGAAAGTTTTTAATTTTTTCTAAAAAACGATTCTTTAAATATTATCATACAACAGTAAAACTGATCTAATAAAGAGTTGTTTTCGCTGAATATAAAAAGTAACCTATTCATTATCACTGATAGAGTAATTTCAAATAAATGATGCATAATTGTTTACAAAAGCAAAAGTAGGGGATGACCTTCAATTTGCCATGTGAAGGATAATCTTCTATTGAACATTTTTTCAAGTTCCCTATATGACGTTAAAATTCTGAACGATAAATATGTTATCAAATTAATGAAAGAAGATGAATTAACTAAAGAAAAGGTCATCGAATTTAAAATAAAACTAGAATTAAATATCATTTCAATGAACTAAATGTAAGTTTTATTTTTCAAATTCAAATAATTAAAACGAATACCTGCCGTTATCCATTGATATTCAATTCACATGATGTTGTACATCAGTAGAATGATTTTTTTTCGAATAATGTGATGATTATTGATGTCCATTACGAAAATGAAAATATGCCTACACGTTTGCCCCCTGTTTCTTTCTTTTTTCTTCGTCTTTTTCTTTTCTAATTACCATCAAAGCATAAATAAAGCCTCCAACTACTTGATGTTCTATGGGCTTTTTCTTTTCTTTTTGAAGTTGCTAATTACGTTTCAGGAAGGCAATAGTCAATCATCATAATATACACAAAAGTTACTTTTCATCAACTTTTTTTTTTATCAAAAGAAATAGAATTTTGATTGACACTTGATTCGTTATTTTTATTATTCATAATAAATTAACAATCATAACAACAGAAGAAAAACAAAGCAAAATCTACTTAGCGAGTATCGCTTGTGCACGAAAGCCGCGTCCAGCAGTATTTTGATCTGATCGAAAAACAATCATTATATAATTTTTTGAACTAACAAATTGTAAATTATTCGAATTAGCGCCTGTCCCACAGTAGGTTGGACCTGGTTGTCCTATAGAAAAAATGTTTCAAAATTTAATTTAATTAAAAAAATTTTTAAATCAATAAATATACCAAGATGATAGTAGCGAATTTCAACTGAATCATCACAACTATTTCTATTATATGTCGGTATATTAAAATCTGTAAATTGAAGTATAACTCGAAGAGACTGTGGTGCTCGAATGTAATAATAACATAAAGCATTCATTGGATATAAATTTGGATAATTTGGAGATATTATTGATACAACTGTATTCTTCGGTGTCAAATCAATAACACGACTACAACCTACGTTATTAAAATAATAATATTTACTATTGAAAATAAATATCATATAAAACACACTCATACCGGCAGTGGCTTGATGTCGTTTACGACGGCGTTGATTATTAATTTTTTTTGGTACTATTAAAATAAAGAGTAAAATAATTTTGAATTTTCTATTAGAATACATACTGCACGCTCCATTTATAATGCTAATGTCGTCGATTGCAATATAATTATATTCCGATGTTATTGGCTCATATCCAAAAGCAATTTCATAAGCATTAACATTGAAAATCGTTCGTTGAATTTGTTTCCAGTTTTTGTCTACAAAAAATTTAAAAAATAAAATAGTTGAGAGTTCCTGCGACGTAACAGAAGTTAGCCAGTCAATGTGACTTGATGAACTCTATCGAGCAAATGATGTTGTGTTAAAACGAGAATAAAGCTATGCTAATAAAAGTTTTTCAATTATCACTAATCCTAATCACCGTTTTACTTCATCCAATGATCGTGTCTCGTCAGAAACAACTAACTCACTTTCTAATTCAAATTTTTTCGAGACATTTACGTTACTTTCATTTGAATTAAACATACCAGACTTGATAGAGTTCACCAAATTATCGCTCTTTTATTCGATGACTCAGTCAATCGGGCAAACCGTTTTTATTTCTATCTCATTGAATTTACCTTGATCTTTCCAGTTGAATGTAAATGAATAATCATCCTGAGTTGTATCTGTTTTGTTATAAATAATTCTAAGTTTACCAATACCTTGCCCATATATGGAATACCAAAATTGTAAGCAATGATTGTTTTCATTAGATAATTTCGAATGAGTAAATGGACCTAATTGAATTTTGTTTGAATCATCTGATCTATTTTTAGTTCCAACAATAACAAGATATTTTCCATCTATTGAATCAAAATAAAACATGATTTTAAGAACAAGAATAATAAAATTCTCATGTTACCTCCACGTGTATGATCAACAATCGGTCGAATATGATCTGTTTGCATACCTTCTTGAATTTGCCATTTATTATTAATTCTTATCGGACATAATTCGCCAACAATATCGAAGGTACAACTCATAATTATATCAGTTTCTAATCAAAATAAGAATTTGAAGAATATTTCAAATGTAAAAGATTTCAGTTATTCATACGTGTGCATGGTGGATTTAGACATGATTCCATTTCGAATGAACTACCTCGCAAGAATGAACATGGCTCTTTATTACCGTCTACAATTGTGTTAGAACATAGACGAGTACGAACTCGAACACCACTACCACAAGATTCACTGCAATTAGACCAATCACTCCACTCAAGCCATCGAATACCAGTATTTGCTGAAAACAAAAATACAGTACAATATATAAAATAGAATGTAAAACAAACTCTTGATTTACTCAGAGCATCATTCATCAATTTCTTTGATAATGATATTGGCAATGTTTGTGGTTTGTCAATTTCCTTCGAATGAACATTTTGCTTAATTTCTGGAAGAAGCCCGGGAGTTGCTTGTATAAAAAAAAAAGAATAGAAATAAATATAATACATCAAATCATTTTTCAGAGTTTAAACAAATAAAATGAATTGTACTTAAATATCCTTCAAGTAGATTACATTGATCACCATAGAAACCATCTGGACATGTACATTGACAATATTGATTAATATAACCTTCATTTTCACATACAGGTTTCGGTATACAATTATCACCACAACGATAACCTAAGTTTGCTAATTTAGTATCTAGATATGATAAAGCTATACGTTGACCCATAAGAAATGTACGACGATTATCACGAGCTTCCATAAAATGCTAATATTAATTATTATAGGAATCAATTTCGAATAAACAAATAATACATAATCGTACTTACTGTAGGATAGTAATGCATTATAGAACCAAGATCATACGGTTGTCCATAATAACTATGTATTGAACTTGACATTAGATCATATTGTCTTATTTCGCTTCCTAAGATTAAATTAAAATTGATATTTATTTCTTGATCACGATCTACACGAGCCATTTCATGATAAAAACCAACAACATGTCCTAATTCGTGAATAGCTGAACCGAGCGGACATTCCATTGGCAAATAAAGAGAATAAGCTGACAAATATCCATTTGAAGATGGCTGATAACCAACAAAGGTTGCACATCTTTAAATAAATATAAAAATTAGTTGCAATTATAAATCCATAAACAAACCCAGATCCAGTATCTTTCACGATAATCTTTGCACCAATATTCCAATGACGCGATGGATTGTAAGGTTCAAAACGAATACATGTACGTTGATGCCAATGTTGAATTGCATTCAAAACATTTTGTTGTACACGATAATCTATTTTATGATAAAAATAAATTATGAAATCATTCACACGGAAAACAAATTACTTATTCCAGAAATAAATTCATAGGGTACAATTCCACGGGGCCATCGATTGCTAACACCATAAATATTCGTTTCAGGAATTATTTTTCGTTTAAATCTATTTATGAGAAATCAAATTCATAAATGAAAACAAAAACAAAGATTCTCTTCAGCAATCAATATAAATGTTTTCAATGAGTTTACCGTTTTGAACCAGAAAATTGGGTTTCTTCAGTCGGAAGAAGAATATCACCATTAGAAACATATTTCGGCTTATTTCGGTTTTTATTATCGATTTTCAATTCAGACGTTTGAACTTGATCAGCCGGTTTTGATTGAACAAACTGGAAGAAAAATAAAATGAATTAATAAAAATAATAAATAGATGACTTACAGGCTTCGATATGATGCGACCTTTTTGAAGAACATTATGACCAAGCATTGGAACTGGTATATTCGTTGCGAGCACATTTTGTTCTTGATTCTCACATTGAATCAATGCAAGAGATATGAGAAACGCCAAACATTGATCAAGTAAATTCAACTTCATAGTTTCGATGGCAAAAATACGGAGATAAATCAAATGTTGAATTAATTACCGCGAGTATATACCAATTGATCAGATGATAAAAAAAAGAAAAATTTGATCGAAGAAAATTATCAGACACAACAATACTTCATATGTTACAATCGAGTACTGACTATCATTTATAAAAGAAAATTTATTAAACAAACACGGGCAACTATCATACGAGTGTAGTACACTCCAAGGATATAAAAAGTTGATATTATCACACTTGTTCTTGTTTTTTTTGTGAAACTCTCAATAGTATCAAATTTTAATGTCGAATTCAATTACTGAACTATTGTTCATTTTGTATTGAATTGTTCTCTGTTGCTTTTCATGAATGTTAGAATTTCGTAACATTCACAGCTCAATAAATGCCCTATGTCTATGTACTTTCGTAAAATACTTGAAAACTAAAATAATTGAACTCAATTATTGGATACTTGAAACTTGAAAAGTTAAACTTTCAAGTTTGGTGTATGTGTTTTGTAGACATGAGTGAATCACGGGGTGTTAGTATACATGAAGAGTAACATTGGACACTTGAATTTTTGAACAACAAATAAAGAATTGAATTTTACTTTTTCGTTTTGCATGATTCTATTATTTATGCTATTCTTAGTATTGATTGTTCTCCTTCTTCACTATTCATGTATTTGTCCTTATAACATTTTCGTTATAACAAGAGAAAACAAATTGTTGACATTAAAACGTCTAGGGAGAAAAAGAAACCATTTTATTGTTCAAAATTTCGAATGTACAAAGCAGCCATCATTCCATAATATGTCGGACAAGAAGAAATACAATTTGTTAATAACCAATAAGAAGATGGGTCGATTGGTTTCGATGAATCATCTATTCGATTTTGTATCAAATCATTTTCCATGACACCTTGCATTGTTAACGATCCAACATAACCACAACTAAGAGCAAATTTTTCGATGTTTCCAGCTTGATTGAGTAGTAATTCTTCATCTAAACTAAATAATTCGTTTTTCAACTTTCTATATTTTCCAGTTATCCAATTGTGAATAAATTCATCGAATAACTTTGAATATTCAGTACCACTGTTTGGAAATTTCGAGAAACAAGACGGATGAGGCTGATAAATTGTCGGTAATTGTGTAGACCATGCATGCGTATGAGCTTGATCCCCACTAATAACCAGAAGTATTCGTTGTGATGATTTATTACACCATGATCGAATTAACCGACCAAATTCTACTAAAAAAGGTCGTTGCTCTTCAATATACGTTTCTCGTGCCTCATCTAAAGATTTTTTTCATAAAAATTAATATTAAATATTTTATTTTAAAAAATTTTCATACTTGTTGTGCCTTTCATTGGTTGTGCAATAATAATTACTTTAGGTCGTGACTGAATTGAAATATGTTTAACTGTAGAATTGTTTCCTTCTGTATTAAATGCTAATTTATGTAAAGCAAAATATAAAGGCACAACTTCACCCCATCGCAATGGAACACTTAAACCAGCAAAAGCTAACATTCCTTCTACTCTTGGTAAACGCTGTTTTAGATATAGATATAAATCTTGACATGTTTCACCATCTAAACTGACATCGACGCTATAATCACTCCACTGGCTATTCCATTCAGCATTTCCACTTGCTCCACTCATTAATATACCTGGCTGATAGATATTTATAGCTTGATGAAGATTTATTCCATGCGGAGTTAAAAGAATAATAAGATCAGGATCTAATTCAGCGATCTTTTCACTTATTTTCATGCAAGATGAATGAAGAGATTGAACACCATCAGGAAGATCTTCACGATTTGGATCTAACAACATCGTACCATGCGGAAGATAGGCGATTCCAATCAAGCCAGAATTAGGAGACAATGATTTTGCCATATTCTATTGAGTAATATGACTGTACTGAAGAAGCATAAAAAACACTAAACAATATCTTTAAAATCATTCATGCTCAGTCAGAGTTACATTTCTGTTTAAATTACCTTCAAAAATAGCTGCAATTCTTTAGATAAACTTTTCTTTTAAATACTGATGATCAATTATTCATTCAATGCGAGTACTTACTTAGTTTTATCTATTTATTCATGAATCAATATAGATTTGATTTGTTGATTTAATAACGTTTTAAACATGAGAACTGTCGCTTTCTTCATGATAAAAAGGCAAAAACAGATGTCATTCATTTACATCCTCTATAGGTGCTCATGTTTTTATTTTCGGCTTAAGTCTAAAAAAAGCAAAAGAGTTTTGTTTCGTTCTGTCAGCATGAGAATGTTAGAACATGGCAGCTAATAGTTAATATTTGATGGGATATTTACAATCTATGGGTTACTTATAATCAAATGATTTGTTTTTGATGATTTATTTCTTTTTGTTTTGATCTAAACATATCAATTACAATCAATTAATGAAGTTTATGTGATTAAAAGGACAACCATCGATTTAAATAGATAATTTTACTTCAGAGAAAATTTCTTTGATTAAAGCTAAATTAGAACGTATTGAAGTTTAATAAACGTTGCTTTATAAGTACGGGATTGAATTCGTTTGTTACCACACAAACGTTGTCTTATACTCGTAATCTATTACAATGCCATTCGCCGCTCGTTTTTGTCCTGCTGTTAGTTTTATTTTGTTGTTGTTGTTGTATTTCTCTACTATTTCACATAATGCCATAATTCTTTTAGTGTTTACTGCCGACTGATTCATCCACGTCGTCATATGTTCCAGTTCGATCATCTTCATCAATCAAATCGATTCTTCATCGTCGTATTTCTAAAAAACGTTCTGTTAATGTTCAAGATCGGAATCAACAAAAATTATCCACTCGTAAATTTCAACGTATAAAAGGGTGAGTTTTTTTTTCTTCCATAGTTATGTAAACACCTCAACTTTTCTTAAATTAGATCGAATATTGTTCGAGAAATTATCTTATGTAATAAATCTCAATCAACATCTAAAAAAACTCATAGTTACGATATGACTATTCTTCATGAGGATGAACTCAATAATACTAAGTTGGCTATGATTCACCGTCGAAAGAAAAAAATTCCATCTTGGGCACAAAGTAAATTTTTCATCTTCTATTTACCATCTAGAATATTGTATATATTTTAGAAGATCAGCTTCAATTAGCCATAATTAATCAAGTCTATTTTCAAGATAAAAATCCTGATGATATATTTGGAAGCATTTGTATAGATCGTGTATTTGAAATGATTAATTCAATGAATATCAAAAATAAAGAATCAATACCAATGATTGTTTCGCGTCACGTGTGATTTTTTTATTATGGCTTCTTGATTTTTCTACTTTTTTAAAATAAAATTTACCATAAATCTATTTTGTTACTCTTCACAATGTAGAGCAAACCGAAATTCCTACTCTTGAAATTAGAATAACTAATGATTATATATTTATAAAAGTTTTCATTTCTACATTCGATATTCGGATAAATAACGATCAATTGTGTATTTTCGAATACGATTTATATTTTGTTTTAGACACGAGAAAAGTCTACCCACCAATGTATAAAATCTTCGTATAGAAACTATGCATAGTTGACATATAAGGACGAATTATGAATACGTCAGAAACAATTCCTGTTCTAAAGAAATTATCCTAGAAAGAATACACATAATATACTTTTGTCGAGTTAAATCCCTTAATCTTCGATAGGAAACTTGGAAATACTGATGCTCGAAATTTGACTTACAATTTCGAATACAGTGAGCTTTTCAGATGTTGTCACTGCGTCTGTCCTAACATACAATCATAGTATTAACGAATCTATTTTACGTTGTTGTTTCAAGATGAGAATATTGAACGCTCTGCTATACATTATCTTCGTTAAAGATTTTCTTTGCAAAATATTTCAACTTGAATGTTTCTAGTTATTTTCCCCTGATTATTCATCAGAGAGATCAGGCAACACGTTGACAAAACAACAGCATTAAATTAACATTTGTCTAAATTAAGAATCTATACGTACAAATGTTTTTTTATATTATTCCTAAAGCATTGAATTGTAAATAGTTTAGCTACATAGTTTCGATTAATATGATCTTTACCAGTTGGCGAACTTTTGTTGTGATCGAAGAATTTAAAGGTGTTTACTTTTTATTTCTTATTAGAATGTTTATATTCAATCATCAATTACAAAGATAGCTACTTAGCCATTTGAATTTTTATTCTACAATAAATATCGCTAATGATTTCTTTTTTCTTTATTAGCCAGTGTGAAGGATTATTATCAAAGAGGCACGTACATATTTCGTTCACCTTTCATCATCATCATCATCATCATCATCATCACTGATAGAGAGAAAGAGAAAGAGAAAGAGAAAGAGACATAGGGAAAAGAAGGAATTGGTCGTTATTATTTGGCTTAGTGAACGAAGGCGGGAAGAACACTAATAATCTGTCCATTCGATCCTTCATAGAAAGAGGAGAGAGAGAGAGAGAGAGAGAGAGAGAAAGAGAAAGTGAAAGAGAAGAGATGATAAAAGTACAAGCATAAAAGACGATGAAGACTGTCACAATACGTCCTTCCTCGTTTGAATGTGAATCATAAGCAAGAATATCTCATCTGCATAGGACAAGATTCACCTTTATCATTATTGCCAAATCCACTATTGCATAAAGAAATTCTTATCTTTCAAGCATCATGATCAAAGTTATACTTCTAATTTTTGTACTTTTTGAAGGTAAGGTTTTTAGAATTCTTTAGATTTCCTATTGGTTCATAAACTACACTATTGTTGACTAAATATATACATGATGTGATCTTAATTTACCATTAAAGAGATCGAGGAAATCATAAAAAAAACATCAGAGAAATCTATTTGTTATTAATCCTTCGTTATGTTACTTAGAAGTTTTTGATGGTGATAAACATACAAACATACAAACATATGAATACGGATGTATGACAATCTATATTTCAATATTTTTGTTTGCTTTTCTCCGCCTTGTTGATTGACTGATATTGAACAAACGATAATGAGTATTAAACAAAAGCGTAGTAATCAGAATAGTTTGGAAACAACATACATGTGTAGGCGTGGCCCCGACGTATTAAGATCTCATTTTTTTTCTTTTTTGTTGTACATGTTTTGTTTGTACTTGCTTAACACGCACGTCATCTTGGTCAGTGCAGATAACCTTTGCCTGAGCAGGGACCAAAAAGAAAAAGGATGACGTTTACTGAATCAGATGCATACAATTGTACATCTTTCTTCTTTGTCATTATCTGTGTATATATATGTATAAAAGAAAAAAAAAGAAGAAAAGAATCCGACACTTGCACAACGAGGCCAGTGTAACTTCTATGAACTTTACTCATGAATTATAGAATAAGGGACAAAGATAGATGATGTAATTCATGTGTATTTGTATGTGGTGCTAACACCCAAAAATGTGTGTATGCGTCTATGAATTGTCCAACGTTTTGATCATGGTCAATTTTTTTGAAAAAATAATGTTAAAAAAATGTTTTCTTGATGTTTGCTCTCGTTTATTATCTAAAGAAAATGTTGCATCGTTTGAATTTTTCTTTTTCAAGTGATTTTCGGTGTTGGCTCAATAAACCCAATAAAGAGTTATGTCGGATGCTTTAAAGATAGTCGTCATCAACGTAAATTGAATGGCCTTGCTAAACCTTTGACTTCATCATCTATGACTGTTACTTTGTGTATTAATTATTGTGCTAATCATGATTTTAATTTTGCTGGACTACAGTTCAGGTATGAAATGAAAGTGTAGAGCTTTCAATCTTGAACTAAGACAAAAAAGAACCACGAAAATCAATGTCTCATTTTTGTTCATCTATAGATCAGAATGCTATTGTGGTAATAGTTTGTTGACAAGAACTAAAAATGAAGATATATATGATGATGCATCAATTTGTTGCTCATGGACATGTTCAGGACAACTTAATGAGACCTGTGGTGGTGACCTTTGTAATTCAATTTACGCTGTTAATCGTACTACACAAAAAAATATCAGTAAGTATTTCAATTGTTGTGCACGAGCAGATAGACATTTACATTGATCACTTCTCTTTTGCAAAACATTTTCCTGAGCAGAATACACTCAAAATAATGAATTAGCATTTGTTTCAATACACAGTGTATTTTGATGAAATTTTCACTCAAATTCTAGATCAATCATTGTTTCTAAGTGCAAGATAGATGAAGAATGAATTTATTATTTTCTGTTATATTTAGCGTCTGCTACGAGCGCTAGTTTGTTGATGTTATCTTCTGGTTGTCAAAGTAATCCATGTGGCTATGGTGGTACGTGCATTGAAAATATATTAAGACCTATTGATAGTGGATATAAATGCCAATGTATACCGGGTCGTATTGGAAACCATTGTGAATACCGTAAGTGCGAATATATGAAAGATAATCAATAGATTTTTGTATATGAAATTATTAATGAGATATTCGTTTGAAACTTACTTTACAAATTATCATTAGGATAATATGTAATAAATTGAATTAAATTCTACTTTATGACATTAATTTAAATTATTTTCTTATCTTTCTATTTTCCATCAAATTATATTGATAATTTTTATATAACGTGCAAGTTTAGACTTTTAAGTTATCTGTTTTTGTTTTAATATTTATTATTCAGTTCGTACTCATGATTTTGTTTTTACTTCGAATATTTATTTTCTTATTTAATACCCAATTTAAAAATTAGCTGATCCATGCCGCTCACCGGATGTTTGTTCACGTGGTAATTGTTTATCTTTTACTGAAAATGGTACATTTGCTTGCGAATGTCGTTCGGATACATGTTCATCATCGCAAGCCGTATGTGATGCATCAAAGATAACAACGTTAACATGTAAATGTCCACCAAATCAATATGGTGAACAATGTGAATTATCATGTCCATGTCAACATGGTGGCCGTTGTATTATACAAAACGATAATACAACTGCACTGTGTCGTTGTGATGAATCACGTTTTTATGGTGATCTATGTGAATATATATCACCATGTGCATCTCAACCGTGTTATATGGGTGGAACTTGTACAAGAAATGAGACAAGATTTGTATGTAAATGTCCACCCAATCGTATTGGCAGCCAATGTGAAAACAATGATCCATGTCAAGTGAATCCATGTGTCGGGTATGAATTTTTTCTTTTGATTTTTCTATAATTTTAATCTATTTGTATTTATTGCATATATGTTAAAAACGAAATATTCTTCTTTTGATTTTTCATAGAAATAGTACATGCTATCGCATCAATGATTATACATATAAATGTGTATGTGATCAAGTTCATACAGGAAAAAATTGTCAAGGTTAATATAAACATTTGGTGAAGAAAAAATACATAGTAGTTTTTGTTTTTGTTGTGTTTGTTTATTGTAGATATTGTTCCCACAATAAATCGTTATGGTTTATTTCATAGTGCATGTGTTCGAGCAAACGATTGTGATGTATCACTTGGTTTAATTTGTTTTCCTGAACGACGTTGTGCTTGCATGGATGGATTTACATGGACTATAGATAAAGAAAAACTACAAGCAACAGGTCGATGTGAACCAATAAATGTTTGTTTACAATCACCATGTCTTAATCAAGGACAATGTGAACAACGTAATGGTACAACTGAATACATGTGTCAGTGTCGATTAGGTTATGGTGGAAAAAATTGTCAAATCCAATCACGTGATCGTTCAAATCAATGTTATACAGGTTTTTGTTTAAACGGTGGATCATGTTATGTTAATAATAATGGTCAAATGGAATGCGTCTGTTCGCCTGGTTATATGGGACGTTATTGTGATATAGCTATAGGTCCATGTTATTCAAATCCATGTCCACATCCGGAATCAGTTTGTTTAAGTGTACATGATGGCTATATTTGTTTATGTAATGATAATCAATTATTAGAACCATATTGTAATATGTCAAAATATTGTCCTGGTTCAATGTGTAATGGTCGTGGTATTTGTTATAATGCATTAGATGAAAATTCCTATTGTCGTTGTTTGGAACCCTATACTGGTTCACATTGTACATTAATAGATACATGTTCACTCGATCAAATATGTCATCCATCAGCAACATGTATTCCAATGGAAACGGGAAGTTATTGTGCATGTCCACCAGATCGAACAGGGCCTACTTGTCATGAAGGTTAGAATATATAAATAATACGAAGTAGTTCCATTTTTGTTATGCATGATTAAATCATACTTTATGTATAGAATTTTGGCTTGATCCATGTTTAAGCAGTTTAACAACTTGTCTTCATCATGGAACATGCACGTCATCTCCTGCTTTATCAGTATCTTCTTCTTCTCAATCATATAAATGTGCTTGTACTGAAGCGTATACAGGTTCACGTTGTGAAATTGAATTACCTTGCCCATCACAACGTTGCCTTCATGATGGGACATGCCAAAGAAATGTACAGTTCGGTTATTTTGAATGCTTGTGCACGTCTGATTATTTGGGATCAAGCTGTGAACGAGGTTTTTCTTTAGAGAAAAAAATAGCAACATTTTTCTCATTCTTTTAAATTTTATGATTTGTTTTTATCTTGATTTTTGTTTTTGTCATTTTAGTAGTACCGACTACAACCATGCAAAGTCCATGCTCATCGTTGCCTTGTTTCAATGGGGGTTTGTGTTCAGAAACAATAATTGGAGGTTTTTTTTGTACATGTTTGCCAAATTTCACGGGTTTACGTTGTGGAGATATAACAACAACAACAACAACAACAGCCATAGCAGTAGCAACAACAACAATGATAATACCAACAGCAATTATTGAACAAATTATACGAGCAAATGATCCATGCAAAGATAATCCATGTTTAAATGCAGGAAGTTGTATCTTGAATGGTGTTGGTGGATTCATATGTCAATGTCTTAATGGATTTGTTGGAAATCGATGTGAAGCTCGCGGTAGATAATCTGTTTTTTTTATCTATCAAAAATATATTTCTAATTTATTTTGCTATAGTGGATATTGCACCGTTACAAAATTCATCATTTTCATTAATTAATGTACGGTTTGTTTTGCTAGAGAAGTTTTATTCAAAAAAAAAAAATTGATTTTTGATTTTTAGCTTGCTTGGATTATACCGATTGGTCTTCTATTTCTTGTTGTTGTTACAATGTTAATTGGTTTTCTTTGTTGTCGAGATTCAGCGGAGAATAGGTATGACGTTCTTCTTATTTTCATTTTTTGTCTTTTGTTTTGAGTCTTTATGTGCTATATTTAAATGATTGTCAATGTCGTTTCATAGAAAAGAAAAATCCGAAATCAGGATTTTAAAAACCAGTCTATAGAGGTATTATTATAAACTAACAAATTTGTTGTAATTTTCTTTGGAGAATAGAATTGTTGATAAATATGCAAATTAAAAAATTTAACTGGGTTGCTCTTGGTTGAGATAGATTTTGCTTTGTTTGCTTTGTTTGCTTCTTTTTATATTATAATTCTTATATGATTTTCTTCTCTCGTTTGCTTATCTAGAAAAGGAGATCCCGTTTATATGTTTGAACAAACACCTTATCCAACGATGGGTATTACTGGAAATACAAAGTATCGTGAATATTCGAATCCAGGTTTTGTTGCTTCAACGAACATGCCTCGAGAGTAGATTCTTGCTGTTTTTCTTTCTGTATCTTTTCTTTTTGTTCTCTCGCTAATTTTGTTCATTTTGTTATCTACTGTAAACTTTTATTCTTTTCTTTTTGGTTTTTCGAATTCATTTTCTTCTTTGTGGATGTAAGTGTGGTTTCTTCATGATCAAAATGACAGACAGACAGTATTCAACATACGGACAATGGTAGTGCCAGGGGGAAATTGTTTCTTTTTTGCTTTTTATACAACAATGGTTTGAAATAATATTTATTCAAAACAAAAATACATAAATATCAGATAGATTAATTCATTTTTCAAAGTATTTTTTATTAGCATTACGATAAAAGACAATGCTGTGAAAAACAAAAATTCAATAGGTTTATCGTAACCTGTGATTAGCAAGTAATGATATAGGCTGGTCTTACATTTTCAATCTTATCAAGAAGCTTTCGAGAACTCAAGAACATATGTTTTGAATCAACATTTAGTGTTATTAATGAATGTTGGCTCAGCATTTATGAAGGGACTGCGTTTTAAGAGTAACGTTTTGATCTTCAGGAGGATCCGAATGAAATGTAGATGAAGAAACTTAAAATAAATTGCTGCTCTAATGTCTTCCACTGCAATGAACATTTTTATTAAATTTTACGCATAGAATTAATGGGGAAACTATTTTCTAAAATAGACTCTAACTAAGAATCAAGAGTTTTAGAAAAAGCATTCAGAAATGTTCGAACCTACTTTACAAACCTATTTTTCATAGAGACCGACAAATTGACATAAATTGAGACAGTATTTGTCAATAAACCCTTGCTGTAAGCGAATGACTTCGAAATAACTATCTATTGCTAGAAAAGTTTTATTGAACAATCTTTTGTTCATTATATTTCAAATTATTTTCGTCTGTATGCTATGCTTTCTCTGCTGTGCATCGTTCATATAGAATGCTGTATGATGAACACAAAAGTAACTGAAAAAGTATAAGTCATGTTTTCAAAAGATCAACATTGTGATTTTGACTAGGTTGGACATTTCTGCTGTCTCTTTTTCACAGGGTTTCTATTCTAAAAATTAACCAGAATAAAATAGCAATAGAAAGTTATTTAATTCTAATATAATTCTTTAGTATTCGAGGATATTATCTTATTTACTAGTACAAGTAGTACAAATGAATTTTTTGTTTCAATGAATATGGTCCTCTGTGTAATATTGAATTTGATTTTTTGAAAAAATTTCCACATGTTACTATGTAACTGTTAAGCATTTCAGAATAAATATATTTTTTAGCATTTAACCAAGGGAGAGCAACCTGATTTCCAGGCATAGAAATCACTAGAAGCCAAAGAAATCGTGGAAATCAAGAAATCAGTTTGTATCCCTTTGGATTAAACTGGATATTAGTCAATAAGGAGAATGTTCGAAATAAAACTTATGTCTAGAATATTGCTGCACAATTTTAGATATAAATATAAATGTATGAGTGTGGTTAATCTCTCGAGTAGATGTTTTTAGGGTTTTGTAATAAGATGATATGCAACTTTTTATTTTGTGAATCTATTGGCAGTTCTATAGAAAAGTTTTCTTATTTCGAAATTGACCGAAGAACAATTTACATTAGCTTTTAAAGAAAATGATTACTTACGTCATGTTATTCACTCGAGTGTTGCAATGATGATATTTCTTTCGATTGAAAAAGAAAAAAAAACAGCCCACTCAACGATAATGTAATGTATTTCCTACGAATGCTTCAAAGAACAGACTTGCGTCATTCTGGTTTGAACAATATCAGCATAGAATCGAATGGTTTTAAAATGAGAAATTAAAATTTAATTGTGTTTTTTTAAGACATTTAATCGAAGAAACTAAGAATTTCTTTTTTTATTTTGCAGAATTCTTTCGTTTTTCTTTTCTTTTTATTTATTAATAAACAACAGTTAATGATATAAACCAAATAAAAATAGTGTGGTAATGTTAGTCTTTTATTATTATTGTATTTAAATAAAATTGTCGCATAGCATTATAAAGCTAAATAGAATATTGGACACGCCCGATTTAAAACGAGACCAAATGAAAATAATTTGATCGTTTAATTTGTTTTTTATATTAAAACAAAACGTTCAAAAATGTGGTCAAAATTAATTATGTCAAGAAAATAACAACAACTAAACAATACATTTACAATAGAAAATATCGATTTTTGTTTTTAAAAGCATGTTTTCACCAATGCTATTAGTAGGAGTTTCTTTGTTTTTGTCTTAGTCACGCTTTCCAAATAACATGAGAATGTATAGA
The DNA here is from genome assembly GCA_905331475.1 of Rotaria socialis. Lineage (NCBI taxonomy): Eukaryota > Metazoa > Rotifera > Eurotatoria > Philodinida > Philodinidae > Rotaria > Rotaria socialis. Next base: position 275,406 of record CAJNYU010001570.1, on the reverse strand, counting down.
AAGATATAAACTATATCAAGATAAAGCATAATTGATGCAAATACATGATCTTCAGCACTGATTTCATGACGTTTACCACCTGAAAAAATGGAAAGTGATCAGTAATTATTATTGATAAATTTGGAGACTATAAACTTACCCATAATCAATTGTGTATCGACAGCCAAGAACTAATAGTAAAAAATATAGCACAACTTACAGATAATTTTTCTCAATTGAATAAATCTTTCACTTACGATAGCAAAAGCCACAGCTCCAAGACCAGCATAAACTGTATACAAAATCTATGAAACATGTTTTAATAGATATTTATTACCTACGAAACTTGTTTAAAAAGTATTTACTCGTGAATAAGTAAAAATACACACAAAACCGAAACCAACCAATGCCAATGAAACGGCGAATATAACTCCCATCATTGATGTAAAATCAAATCTTGTTTGAAATGAAAACAGTGTTACACCAAGACAAACAAAGCTTGTTAAACCAACGGCAATAAATATAGATTCGATTTTAAAATATGCCGAAATCATACCCATCTAAATTAGAGATACACGTGAGATATTATTTATTTGAAAATTCATATTAATGAACTATACCATGTAGGTCATTGAAAATGTCTAAAAGAGAGGTAAGTAAATTATTTTTATTGCATAATTTCTTTTTTCTAATTACCAAAATACAAAGTAAAATCAGATTGAGCGGAAATCGACGGCCAGCACGTTTGCAACAAGCTAATGTTATATATGTTACAAAAAATATACCGTAAGATGTCCAATAAGCCCATTGGCCCCTAGGTGATCGTACATAGTTGCGAATTGTAGGTCTACAAAATGAAATAGATTTGTGTTTGTGTTTGTGTTTATTGATAAATAGTCAAAATAATGGATTATCCAGATGAAAATACATTTAATTGGAGCAAGGTTCTAGTGTTCAATGAAGTTTTATTGATTCTCACGTGGTTTCTGTTGGCATACAACAATGTTGATTCAAAACAGAGTTTTATCCAGTTTAGGTGGAGTGCATTGCATCCACACTTTTTTAGACAGAATTCTCAATAGGTCATGACGTTAACTAACAGGGAATAAATTTTCAGAGCCGATACGATGATACATACAAGCATTGATTAATTCTTGAGAATTTTAGCGCTAATATTTCATATGCATTATGCAGACACTATCAAAATTTAGTGTTCACACCTCCTGAAAATCAAAATTGGACAAAACTCTTATGTATATTTTGTCATCGATTGTTTTAAAACTTCTTGTAGTGTCAGAACAATAATCTATTTTGTATTCTGATTGTGATCAATGTTTGCTTTTTGTTTTCATCAACTACAAGAAGAATACTTGACAATAAGTAGGCACCCTTAATGAAATTGAATTATTGAAAAATCTTCAGTCTATATCATAATGCTTTTTTTTTTGTTCAAACAATTACTGGCATACAATTTTAATTAAGACTGATTTGTTTAGTGAAAAGATTGGTACATACGTAAAATGAAATACTGCAACAATACCAAATGTAACCAACAATTGAAGCATAAGAATGCAATAGACCTAATATGATATTCAAATTTTTCGTTTTATATTTTTTCGTTTTAATCTAGTGAACCTTTCGAATGAAACCATTACGGATCTGTTTACTTTCAAGACCATTAAATTTGCCCCATTCACCATTTGGTTGTGGGCCTATTTCATCAAATAAATAGTATTCGTCAATATTAGGCAACACTTTCAATAGTCTCTTATCAGGAATCAAATTAATAATTCATAATGAAAATTGATATATAATTAGTTGTATTTCAAAAACAAAGAAGCATTTTTTCAGCTAAATTAAAAATATACAATCTGATGAAACTTTGCTAAAAAAATACAATTTCTTGTTTGCTCTCATTCAGAAAACAACAAAAAAAGTAAACTATTAAAACAATATATTTTTCATTTTAGTATTTTTCAACTAAAGAAGTAGAATTAGATCATTTTGTTTTTAGTTGTATGGAATATTTCTGTGGATGAATATTGGCTTCAAGATATGTTTTTAGATTTTTTTAAATATAGAACAAGTAATTGCGTATTTTAGTTGATTTATGATATGTGGCAAAAAACAGGTTTACTATGATTGACGTCACGACCTAAACACTATATAGTTACAATATAAACTCTAAAGTATATAGAGGAGAGTCGAGAAAGGAGAAAAACTATAATACTGTAGCAATAGTCAAATTAGTTTTTGAAATAATTAGTCAAACAAAAAAGAGTCTCTATTAATAAACATGTATAAAATGAAAAAAACTTTAAGTTGCCAAAGATCATATTTATGGTGACTCAAATTTCATTATTACTTAATGATTCTGTTAAAATATAAAATAATCAAAAGTCAGGTTTGTTAAATGACAATATATGCATTAATGAATTCTAGTTGATAAGAACAGGTTATAGAAGTTTTATGTCAAAACCGAATTCTTGCTAGCATCAAATTACAATGATATTATTTGATCGATGTAGTCATTCTATCAAACTACGCAATTTCAAGATAATCTTGGCGTTTAGATAACAGAAAATAGAAAATAAAACATATACTAATACGAACATAGAATTGATTCAAAAAAATAAACTATCAAAATAAAACAATAAAGCTTAATTTTGTCAATAGCTGTATATACGTATACCAACGTTCTATGAGTTTATCTTACTAAGTTAGTTTAAGTACTAACCTGCAGGCGGTAGATTATGTGGTATAATAGGAGGTGACTGAAACGGTATTTGATTTTGCTTATCACCGGGAGCTATATTTGGCGCAACATATGGAGGTACAGGTTTGTCATCTAAAATGATTGAAAAACACAATTCAATTTTACTCCATGAAGAGTATATTATTAATTAATAAAATGAGTTATTATATGAAAGTACAAGCATTATAACATTACTTAAATTATTCAAGAGCAAGAAGAATAATAGTTAACATTTACTTTTCCTAGAAATTATATTCTAACATTCTACAAATCGTATAGCTTCTACGAAAAAAATATTCATTTTATATATCTTAAGAGTTTCATCTTCTTTACAATTTTCTGACATGATAGTTGAAGTTTTGTTTTTTGAATTTTACAATGTTTTATTTGAAATATTCTTTACGGCTACTGGTGGTTTACTAACGAATTTTTCTTTCAATAGAATGATTAAGAAAGAAATAGTTTCTCTGATGTAGGATACGAATGCCATGAAACTTCTCTTAGATACTTTTCATAACTAATAAGTTATTAATTATGAATTTATCGTAGATTCAACTTTTTGAAAAGATTCAATTCTGAAATGTAAGTACAGTCAGTCATACATGTCGACTAATCGTTGCAAATATGTAATGTTTGAATATCAATCATATAGAACTGTTTACAAAAATCTGTAGAGATTTTTTTCTTCTAACCATGTCAAATTTTGATTAAGTGCATACTAGAGTCTCACAAGTTTGAATCGATGAATAAGTTTTTCTTATTCGGAAACAAAAGATACTGGTTATAGATCAAACAATACAAAACGAAGCGAGAAAATCAATCATATATTAAAGAGAGAAGCATCAGAAACAGTAAAAAGTAAAAAAAAAACACATACTAAGCGACGATGAAGTTTGTGAATATGTAACCGATTGTGACGGAAAAGCTCCATAAAAACCGGGTTGTTGAGGTGGATATGATGGATAAGTACTTTGTTGTGATGAATAATACTGGCTTGGATCTTGTTTCATTTTTCACGTCTATGAATTGAATTAAAAATAGTTAATAGGATTTTACTATGGAATGATCAAATAATTATAACTTACAATAAGAATAGAAATCGAAAGAAGACTCGTCTTTTAAAAGGATGTAATAAAGAGTTGATTCGAAGAAAATCTACAGACAACGTATGACTTCTAACAAATACAAATACTTGATAATTTTGTTGATGACATTTCTAATTTCTTCGCATCATCGCTGTTGCGTTACAAGAACTTCAAAAATGTGGGCGATTCTCCTCAAACATTGAACTAAAAAAATATGATTACTTAATTTCTTTACCCTTTCTGACGCACGTTACTGTAAATATGTAAATACTTGATGATGATAATAATGCCTCGTTCCAGTACATTACTTTTTTGTAATTCTCTTCCACTAAAAACTATGTCAAGAATGAAAGAAAAGGAGGAAAACTCATCAAAAAAATTAATTCTAAAAAAAGTAAAAAGATCTTTCGTTCTTGGAATAATTAGCAAACGCATTTATCCCTACCTTCATGTAAAATAACATGAATAAATAAATGTAACCAGAATCGTTTTCCCACTATATAACTGAGAGATACAATATGTAAATATAATTACTATATGTCTATGTAGAGTATCGGCAGGTTTCTATCATACACACAGAAATATTTCGAGAAGAATTCTTTAAAGCAACATCTTCTGCAGATGTTTTTCAACTGAAAATACGTGTGTACAAACATCTGTCTCTTAAACAATCCTATTTCATTAGACGATGAGCTACTTTTAAGATGTTTGATGCCAAAATTAACATAAAAGAGCACGCGTTCTAAAAACATGAATTTAGTGCATAGCTGAAAGCAAAGTCTGCTAAAGAATGAAGAGCATCAATGTTAAATTCAGTTTCAATTATAGTTTTCGGAAGACAAAATACAATGTGGCATTTCAGCAATATTCTCCAGTCGATAAACTGCAATTGTTACCGATAATGAAAAAGAATTGCAGCTGCTAGAATAGTAAAGATCGTATATTGACGACATCTAACGATAATCAGAAAGTAGTTACGATAGTAATACTTACAAACAGCTAGTTTATCAGACTACGACGTTATATAATTGAAGAAATTTATCTCAAGATTTCGGTAAAAATCAATTTTGCAACATATTCTATATGTTTGGTTATCTGATATATCCACAAATTTCTATTGATTGGTTTTTGGTTTAGAGGCTTTAAACGTCAACATATTTTCTTATGGCTGAAACCATTACAAAGACATTTTTGTTTTTTGATATTATTGCTTTTTTCTCTTAAGATTGAGACACGAAAGTTATCATTTGATAATCATGGGTGTTGGTGGGCATAAACATCACTATAATGATAGTAATATTGAAAAGGAAATGAAGTCTATTGGTGACGCTGTATGTTTAAAAGAAAAAGGAAAAGAATATATACTATCTTATGTTGTTTTTGTTTTTTTCCCTACTCAAACAGGATCCATTGGCAAAATTAAAAGAGTTATGCAGTCAAGACCATGCATGTGAACATTTTAAACATCGTTTGCAAGAATGCACGAATAGAGTTAATAGTAAACCATGGACCAAAGAGACATGCAACGAAGAACTATTAGATTTTCTTCATTGTGTTGATGAATGCGTAAGAAGAATAACAAGATGATTGTAATATTAAGTATTTATTAATTTCTTTCTTATTTTATTTTAGTGGTCACCACACGTATTCAAATATTTAAAATAATCATCAAATTAGAGACATTGAGTTTTAGTCGTAGAGACATATCCAACGCTATTTCCCCTATTCTGATTGTCCATCTCTTTTTGTATAAGAAAAAATAACAAAAACCACATTCTTTCGTTTCTTTTACTTTCTTGGTTTAACCTGAGTGAGTGAATCAGAATTAGGCCTCTTTTTGTTTATTCCACTGCAGATGGCTATGGCTGCTACCCGTTTTTTAATTCGCACTGCAACAGCAAGTCGTAATCCTGTTTTTAGACTAATGTCTGCACGTACACAAGCAACATCAGCTGCACCAGTAACAGGAACAGCAACAGATATGCTTTTTACATTTGCTTCGCCATCTGAAGTAAATTATTGTGATTTTGAAAATAAAACAAAAAATGCCTGATCAACCTGTACTTTTGTTTTTGTAGGTATTTTATACTCAAGCAAAGAATGTTCGCCAAGTTGACGTTCCTACAATGAGTGGTAATATGGGTATTCTTGGTATGTAGAACCAAAAGAATCTAAAAGGAAAGAAATAATCTGAATATTATTTCTAGCTCATCATGTACCGATCCTTGGAGTACTTAAACCAGGTGTTGTCTCAGTATTTGAAACAGATGGAAATACAAAACGATTTTTTGGTAAATGAATTTTATTTTTAGTAACGAAAAAAATGGTCCGGGTGCTTTGATTAAAATTTTAATAATCTATTCCTACGTATTCTTCCTAATAATTTAATGAGAACTTACACACAGTTTTTATTTCAATTAAAAAATTGATAGATCTATTGAATATTTAGTATGCTTATTTGCCATTGATCTTTGACGAAATTCTAATTTTTAAGAAAGCCGCAGCCTTTGGTTTTATGTTGTCATTACTTTCATATTTGAAGGATTCCTGTTTCCAAACTGCAATTAATAATATAAGAAGAATCATCAAATTGTGTAGCGCGTAGATACGAACTGTTTATGCGTACTACTACATTTGAGATTTTTAAACGAAGCCACTTTTCAAGCAAAATCGCGAAACTCATAGCACGCGCTATAAAAATTGAAGTAGATCTGTCCAAGGATCCTTTATATGACAGAGAATACGTTCTTCAATCAGTTATTTCAGTGACAACAACATTTAAATTTAGAACTATATTCTAATATTTTAAAAAATATTTCTAAACGAATCTTTAACGATACGTATTTCCTAAAGAAAAAAGTTTAAAAAAAATTACAACAGCAAAGAAAAAACTCCAAATTATTCACAGTTCTGTATTATATAAGCAGAAAAATAGTTCAAATACTAAAATACAAAAATGATTAAAATAAAAGAAGTATATTATTATATTGAGTAAAATTGATTGAAGCGAATTCCAGCAAACTACTAGAGTAGATTTATGAAAATCCTCTGCGTTTCTAAATCATTGAAATGTACCGCTACGAAAAGATCATATTTTGATGGCGTTAGTGTCTCAATGCTGCAATGAATGCAGATGTCAGTGAAATCAGCGTTTCCCGTGGATCAAATGTCACTGACTTATATGCCGTATTTCAATCAGCAGAATAATTTTTACTGATAAAAAAGATATAGAATCTGCTGTTAAAACAGAAAAATAACTCTCACTATCAAAATCAAAAAAGTATTTTGATGCTTCATTTTACTCACATATTTTATGCATAACAAAGTCGCATAGAAAAGCTGTATATCCTATAGAAAATTAAAGAAACAAAATTGATATAATCATTTTCTTTTCGAACAAATATATCACACGGCTGTATTGATATTGTAATATGAAAATATATCTTTCAAAGTTTTAACAGCTTTTCCGATCTACTTAATCAGTCGCAGTTCGTGTCTGTGCAGCTCTATCTTGTACTTTGAAGTGTTTAGCGATGACATTTTAAAATCTATTAAAAGTATCATTAACAAAACGGTTTCAAATAACGCATAGACAGAGCCCATCATTTTTTTTCATCAATATAATTCCTTTGATTATTCTTTATACAAAAAATAAATAAATAAAAACTTGATATTTTTTAGTAAGTAGCGGTTCAATAGCTGTTCATCCAGACTCAAGTGTTCAATTATTAGCTGAAGAAGCAACAGCTGTTGAAAATCTTGACTCTACAGTAAAATGAAATTGTCTTCAAAGTAAATAAAATTATATTCATTATTTCAATTGAATTTAGGCAGCCCACGATGCTTTATCTGATGCTCAACGTCGATTGGGAGCAGCTAAAGACGACAAACAAAAAGCTGAAGCACAAATTGAAATCGAATGTGCTGAAGCCGCTATTAAAGCAGCCTCTGGTGTTTTTCAATAAGTTTTATGGCAAAAAGAAAAAGAAAATCAAGCAGAACACAAACAGTGTCTAGTTTATTATTAAGATCATTTAGTTATATGTCCATTTCTTTTTTTCTTTTCTTTTGCTATGTACCACATAACATACATTGAACCCAAAATAGATAAATCGTGTCACTTTTCTTTTTTTCAGATGGGTCTTTCTCGATTAAATCGTATACTAGCCGTTGTTGTTCTTGCAGTTGCTATTATTTATGGATGGAAATATCTATTTGAAGCTCGGCGTCCACCATGCTATTCAGTTGATGTCAAATATTTCGGTTTAAACATTCCAAAATCAAGTGAGACAGAAGATTTGTCAATAAAATCATTTAAAATTCCATTCGATCGTTCGCAAATTGATGATATGATTGATCGTACGAGTAAAACTCGTTTTTATGAGCCACAAATATTAATTGATAATCAATACGTTAATAAATCAACCTATGGTTTTAATCGCCAAACACTTGAAACTATTCGTGATTATTTAATGAATACATATGATTGGAAAAAAACAGTAGAAGAATTAAATACATTTGATCATTTTAAAACAAATATTGCTGTAAGATATTGTTTGGTGTGACTTTTTCTATGAATAAAATATTCTTTTTCACAGGGTTTAAATATTCATTTTGTTCGTGTGACACAACCATCTCGAGTTAATGAAAGAAAAGAAGCTATCTTATTTTTACATGGTTGGCCAAGTTCATTTCTTGAATATCTTGATATTGCTCGTCTTTTAAATTCATCATCAAGCGCAAATTATGATCTTATTATTCCATCATTGCCTGGCTATGCTTATTCCGATGCACCTTTACGTTCCGGAATGAATCCAACACAAATAGCTCGTATTATGCAAAATTTAATGCAACGACTTGGTCATAGTAAATATATTGTATGTGGAGGTGATTGGGGAGCTATTATTGGTACATTAATTGCACAATTATATCCTAGTCATGTTCGTGGACTTTATATAACAATGGTAGCAGCATCATTATCATTTAAACATAACATACAATTAGCTCTTGGACATTTTATAAGTCCATCGATATTACTTGACTATGATGAACAAGAATTTTTAGTTAAACGTTTTAATGCATTTGATTATGCTGCACATTTGTGGTAAATTTGAAAAAGATATTACTATAGAAATAACTGATTCTATTTCTAAATTAACTAGGCACGAAGGTGGCTATTTCCATTTACAAGCAACAAAACCGGATACCATTGGTTATGCACTTAATGATTCACCGATTGGTTTAGGTTTGTTCCTTTTTTCCTCTATGATGTGATGTTCAATTTTGAACATGTTTGTTTCAATTTTTAGTTGCCTATATATTGGAAAAGTGGTCTCGTTGGTCTAACAATCAAACTGAAGTTGATCAATCAATTAATTCCGGTTTAGATCGTTTTACACTTGATCAACTTCTTTCAAATGTGATGTTATATTGGACTACAGGAACAATAACTTCGTCAATGCGCATTTATTTTGAATTTTTTTCTCAAATGATGTCTGGTCACGACAGTAAACTTCTTGATGGTCCTTTAGCTACATCAGTACCAGTTGCCATTATTAATTATCGTAATGAATTATTGTATACACCACGTACAATAGCACGATCCAAATACCCGAATATTAAATTATGGCTATATCATACAACTGGTGGACATTTTGCTGCAATAGAAAAACCAAGAGAATATGTCCGTGATATTGAAAAATTTTTATTGCAACTTTAACAAAGGTCAACATCGATACACAATCTAATCCTATTTCTATGACATTTTTCATGTATTTTTGTTCTATTTTATACTTCTAATTATGACTACTAATTATGAAAAAAACTTTATTTTTAATTCAGCATTTATAATGAAAAAGCAAAAAAAAATGTTCTATATTATAGAGATATGTTTTTTAATAAAAGCAAAAATAAATGATTTCTTTTATTTGTATTTTTCTAGATTTATAAAAATAAACTGAACAATTTGATGATGCTGATTTATATTGATTGAATCTTTTATCCAATATGGCGACAGGATTTATGAGCTTATGCGACCAGATTTTATCAGCATCATCTCCCTATACACCTTATGATGTATCAAAAAAACCGCTCAGCACTTTACTCAATGATATGACCCATTATGTGGCTACAGTTGTTCAAGTAGACAACGGCGACGATTCAATTATTTATGGGTATTTATATTTAAGAGAAACAAAATTGAATTTGATTTTATCATCTGTTTTTGTTTTTGATAGGCTACAAATACTTCTCTTGAGTGATGTAGAGCGTGTTAGAGCTGCATCACTCCGTGCACTTCGCTATTCAATTCATCGTACGACTATTTTTGATAAGTTTCTTCAGTATCGTCTTGATTATCTTGTTTGCCGGTAAGTTAAGTTAAGTTAAGTTATTTTTTTTCTTTTCAAATCGATTATGCTTCATCAGTTGTCAGAAGATAACAGAAGTTAATATTCAAACATTATTTTTTAGGTCTCTTACAATTGATCTACGAAATGCTCGTGAACGCTTAGAAGCATATAAATTTATTCGTCGTTTATTTCTTTTATACCCGCAACGTTTACCACATTCGTTTGTCTATGTTCTTGATGCTATTGTTGCATCAAGTCATTTTATATCAATACCACGCACCGGAAATTCAACACCTATCGTACGATCTGATCAAATGGTTAAGTGTTGTCTAGAATTATTGTGTGAAATAGGTAAAAAAGATTAATATTATTTAACAAAACTAAAACATGAATTTTTAAAAATTGCTTCAATAAAACTAGCCCTACAAAATCCACATATACTACATGACTGTCATGCAATAAATACCATGTTAAAATATATAGTTGATCTTGAACAAGATGAACTTCGTGAAAGTGTACTTTATGCATTATTGCATGCAGTTGATCGTTTTACTATTAATGATAATAGTGAGCCAACAATGATAGATTCTGTCGATCCAAATGGTCCGGCTTTGGTACTGGTTGATGAAGGAATGCGTGAAAGACATGAGTTAATTGGAAATATGTTTAGTGTATGTCTAGTTATATCTTATTTTTTGTTTTTTTCTTGTGAAACAAACATTTGCTATTCATTTCAAATATTTTTTATTTCTATAGCAATTAGTGGCGATTTTTTCATTATGTGAAAAAGGAACACTGAAAACTGGTGATCGTCGTGGAATGACACCAGCACCGTAAGAAAAAAATTACACAAAAAGCAAAGACAATTTGTTTTCATGTATTTTTGTTTTCATTATTATATAGATTAGATAGCTTAGTTATTAAAGAACCGGATAAATTGAAAACACTGAAATCATGTGCCTCAGCAATGGCAACAATATTACATAGTTGGATCGGTAAGAATTGATCGATTGTAATTACTCTATATATGTATATTCATATGTTTCATATAATTTATAAGGTTTTACTGCTTTTTGTCAAACGAGAAATTCATCCATACGTTTACTTGTTAATTGTTTACTTGTACAGTCGGAACCAATGAAAGTATGCTGTAGTAAAGTTTTGCTATTTTATTAATATATAATCATTTTTATTAGATGATAATTCTTGATCTATTTTATGATTTACTTAATCTTGATATTCCACCTGTCTGTGATAGCTATGAAGCAGCACTAAAATCAATATGTAAGAAAAAGACTTTTATTTATTTTATTTTGAGAAAAAATTTGTGTTTCTGCTGATATTCAATTTTATTACTATTTTTTTAATATGATGATCACATCTTTTATATATATACATATAGATCCAATATGGAATTTAACAACAGTGGAAGAAGGATATACATTTGTAGCCTATGAAGGAGCTGCTAAATTACCGCGTTTATCATCTACAAGGTACACTGCATTATTGATAAATATACTTATTTCACTATCTTCGCTTTCACTTCTTTTAAAAATACTCTTTTTGTTTATTTTAACTTTTCTTCTATTATTTATCTATAGACCGAACTTGCTTGATAGCCATATGGCATTGATGCTTCTTACTCTTATTGATGCTGGCTTCATCGAGGTAATGTTCTTATCAGATATAAATATTTTCATTGATGTTGTCGTTTTATTTCTCTGAAAATGAAATCTTTAACTTGCTCTTTATTTATTAGGCGATTAGTGAATTAGCGTCAAATGATAATTCGATATTGTCGATTCGTGCAACGCTACTTTTAGCAAATTTTATCTGGCTGGTATGTTATACTAAGCATTATTCGGGTTCTCGATCGTTTTTAGAAGTTAAAAAGTTTATAAATTAGACACACAGTAGAAAATAGTTTTCATAATGAATGACGCTGAATCGCCGACAAAAGTCACTTGGTAAAATTTAGAACACAAATTTTCGACAACATCTTGAAATTCACAGATTCTCTATGAAGAAATGAAGAAAATATTTAATCTACCATAATCTTTCCAATTACCAAAGATATATGACTTTTAGAAAAAAAATTAATATAGAATATCAAGTGTAACTAATTAATAATGAATCAATTTCTTAAGATATTTTACTTTTATTTATTTAAAAAACTAACTGTAAATAATATAGATAGTAATAAGTTATGGTTCAGAAGGAAGGATTATATTGATTATATTTTTATTATTACTAAATTTTAGTGTAATGAAAATCTACCTGAAGAACAAAGTTTTCTTTTGTTACCCTTATTGATGGATGTTGCTATCGCCGACGATGATAGCATCAAGCGAAGGTACTTATTTTTCAAATATATTGATTACATTTTTTAAATATTTTATTATTATATCTATTTTTTTGAAGCTTTGCTAAAGAAGCTATGCTTAATATAAATGCATTTTTTGAATTTAAACAACGTACACGTCACATATATTCATTTCAATTAGCACAATTAATATATCATTCGCAGCATTTGCACGATTATTATACATTACCACCAAATATTGGCACAGAATCAAATCGTCGAACATCAACACCATCATCCAATGATCCCGTAAGTTTTCTTTTGAAGAATAAGAAAGATGGAGAAAAACCGAGGGAATGAATTACTTCTTCTCTTAAGTCCTTTCATGCTGTATTTTATGATATTTATCTCTTGTGTGTTTGTGTGTATGCATTATCTAGACATCGCTCTTGAAATGGCCATTCGCAACGCCATTTCGAACGTTAAATGTAAAGAAAATAAATATAGCGTAGAAACAAGTGTGGTTTGTTTCGTGTTTCGTGTTTGTGTGTATGCGTGTGTGTGTGTGTGTGTGTGTCCGTATTTATTTATAAGTAGACTTTAGACATTAAACTTCTAAAAGCTCTTAACATTAGATGTATAACTGTGCATGGGCTCATGACCTGGCGTTTATCGGTTTGTCGGTGTCTTTTTGCATGATTTAATTTAATGTGTCTAACTTCATTTGACTTTTCGTTTTTCTCATTTTCCTTCTTCTTTTAGTTAGTGGCGGAAAAAATCGATGCAAGTATTCGTGATACAAATACATTACAATCGGATAATTATAAAAGATGGAACTGGGATCTTATATTAGCTTTATTAAAAGTACGACTGTCTTCTATGAAAGTTAAATGTATCTCTGAAAATTCCGCTTTTCTATAAAAAATAGGATTTTCCAAAGCAAGCAAATCAAGTTCAAGGAGATCTCTATGAACGGTGAGTTGTTCTTTTATTGTTTTGTTTGAACGGGTCAACATTGAAAATTTTGAGAAATAATGCTTTTAGAAAAACACGTTTCACTGTGTTCAATTATTTATAAGAAAAAGTCAAGAAATTTGTTGCAAATTTTATGCTTGAGATTTCGTATTGACAACTTAGTGAACAGATTGGAGAAAAAAACAATATCAATACATCTGAGAAATTATAATGTAAAGATTGCAAAAGCAAAGAAAACTAATCCATACAGGCATTGTTCTATACTAATTTAAGTTAGCTCGTTAGAAATAGATTAGTACCATGAATTTAAGGTAATGAAGTAATATCGTCAACTGTGCCATACTTGAATATAGCCTTTTATGCCAAAATAAACAGATTATATCGTCTATATACTATTAAATATTTAACGTTTTCTTGCAATAGACAAATCGAAGTTTGTAATATTGTGATTGAATTTATTCATTTAGATTTCTTGATAAATTATGTGACTTTTTCAAACCGGAACAAAGCGGTGGCTTTAACGATATTCTTTTAACTGATTCAATTTCCGATGTAACTTGTCGAGCTTTATTAGCATTCTCTGATCTTCTTATTTATCCGTCTCGACCCTCATCAAATCATATAAAAGTAATTAATATTAACTCGATAAATAAATAAACGATAAAAATCACTGCATACTCTTAAGGTTATAGCTAGTAATATAGCTCGAATACTTTTAACAAGTATTAGTGATTCATTGCAACAGGTAATTCTTTTTTTTTTTATTACGCATCAATATGCAAGTTATTGTTTATATATAGTCAATTGTTTCCATGAGAGAATGCAGTGGGCGTGCTGTAATAACGGAACATGATTTATTATCAAAAAATAGTGTATATTATTATTTATTTCTTGGACGTTTAAGTAAATCATCCGTCGGTACACAAGCATTAATGGAAAGTGATATATTTGTTCGGTATGTTTTTCGCTTTCTATAAATTATTTAATACATTCATACGTATATAGCTAAATATTTATATATGCATCTGTTTTAATTATTTTTAGTCTTTCGGAAATGTTGAAAATGGACGATGAATTTGCTACATCAGCGATTGTTGCTTTATCTTCATTTAATTATTATTATGAAAGTCCTTGTCGAACTTATTTAACTCAAGCACTCAAATCACATTGCACGGTAAATGCCAGTAACTTAGAAGAGATTTATATAAGATTGAACTATTTACGTTTGATATTTTCTTTGTTTTCTCTTTCGTCTTCTTCAATTGAATCTAATTATTTAAGTATACAGTGTTTTATTCATCATGAGAACTAGTGATCATCGAATTTGTAACTATTGAATTAGACAATGGTCACATATTGAATCAGTCTGATAGACTTGTGAAAACTGAGAGGATATTGCTCTTCCAATTGGAGTCCTGTAGATTAAAATTTTTTTGTATCCTAGCCCTGTCCTATCGTAATACTTCGTACCCTTGTCCTGTCCTCTGCCATAGGGGCATTGTACCCTTCCCCTACCCTACCCTACCACAGAGATTTTTCATTTTACACCCTATCATATTCTTACAGTTTCAGGTCCAAGTAAAAGTCAGCATGAAGTTTTTCTTCACTTTGTTTCAATATATTTTATTGATTTTCAATGAGAATCAAATACAAAATTAATAAATATTTCGAAAGTTTCTTAAAAATAAAATGCCATTTACAACATCACCACTTAAATTTTGCCATCTCTCTTCCGAAATTCGCCCGGTTGCACTAAAAATACGTTCATGTCGAGATGATTTCGAAGACATTTTTTATTACATTTACATGCACATTTACTCGACAAATAATCAAAAGTGACTGAACTCGTCAGCTTATGTAAAAATAGTACTAAACAATAGGCCATTGTTTTCCGTTCGTTATTATTCCACCCATCCGATTTAGATTATGATATCACTCTTTACACTGTTTTTGATCAAAAAGATGTCAGAAATATATATTAAGTGCTACTCTATAAAAAAAATTTATTTGTGTGAACTACACCCTACTTATACCCTATATATGTTTTTTGTAACCTTACCCTGCCTGGCCCTGCAGGGCAGGAGATGGCAGGGTAGGGCAAGATTGTCCTGTAGGACTCTACTTCCAATGGACTGATCGCCGTTTCAGAAGATGATAATGATGATGATGATAGCTCATCTAGTCCTCCCGAAAAAATAAAAGTTAAATAAAAAACATTGCCAATGTAATAAATTTTAAAACTATCTAATTCTATATGGTTTTACTTTGTATTTTTATACTAATCATTGGCAATGCAGGACTCAATCAAATGAACCGTTGTCGCGGAGATTTAAATATCTAATGTGCTTTCTAGTTCTAAACATTATTTTTAGTAGTAACGAATAACACTACAAACTTTGATATATTTTGATTCTAACTTATAATAGATCATCTTAAAGAGTGCCTTTTTTTATTAAAGAATTATAGATTTAATCAAATTTGTTTTTCGTATTAAAATAAAATAAAATTTCATAGAAACTAGATCATCAATCGCAAGGAAGAAATATTCAGCTATAAGTCAAGATTGAAAGTCATTCATTAGATTATAGAATATAACTTGATTGTATATTTAATACATTTTATTTTATTTTCTACTTTCTAGGCACTTCGTTTGTACAGTACAAGTCTACTTCGTGTAGTTCTTCGTTCAAATCCAGTTGCATTCGGTAGTTGGGGATTAAGCCTTCTTATAACACAATTACATGATACTGATCAACAAATTTTAATTGAAACAGTTTCAGTTCTTGATGAAGCTCTTGAAGATAGAGTAAATATAATGTTCTTTTGTTTTTACGATCGGATAAATATTTAACTTCATTTTTAAATTAATTTTCATAGAGATTAGTAAATTTATTTCATAAACTATGGGAAGCATTTTCTACAATAAAAAATGTAAGTGGCTTTCTAACACAAATCTATCATCAGGTTACTGCACGTATGAGTTCAATACCGTTCAATCAAGTTCAACATGATGACAAACACTTATCAATGATACGTGACGAACTTGCATATTGGGATACAACATTTAATACTGAATATGTTACTTTAATTGAAACAAAATTATTTTCAGCATATTCTGGTGGTTCCTTATTAACTGATGATTATTTTGAAAGACGAAAAACAACGTCCGTAACAAATAAAGCAAAAATAAAAAGGTCAACCGCTCATGTTTCATCTCACTTGTATCGACAATTATGTCTTCATCCTGAAGGATTTCGTCTATTACGTTCAGAGTCTCGTCTAGAAAAATATGTTACAGAATTAAGACAACATCGTACGAATTGCATTAGTTTAAATGAAACACGCGTTATTAAAGAAGCACTTTGGACATTAGCAAATACCGCGAGTACCGAATATGGTTACAGTTGGTTTGTCGAAAAAGATTTATTACCAGATTTTTTACGTTTTGCGGAAGAATGTCAAAATTTATCTGTTCGCGGGTAAATAAATTTTTCTTAAGAAAAGCTAATTTTTGAAATAATATTTATACTTAAAACAAACAAATGCGACATTTTACGATCCCTTTCAGTAAAACAAATTAACCGACTACTGTACTGATGCTTTGATTGTAAACAATATTATTACTAATTTTATTGAATTTCATTCATATAGAATTTGCTCCACAATAAGGCCTAAAATAGATATAATACTTATTACATATACATTCATGAAGGCATAAATTTAAAAGCCGAATACATAAACTAATATTTTACTGATCCTTTGAATTTCAATCTTTCTTTAGATTACGATTCAATGAAATTGGAGTTTATGACACTATCAACATATTTAATACATTCAATCCTAAGAATAATTTAATGTATTCTAAAATGTCTATTCTTGTACAAAAGTGAAAGTATTTATAAGACTGGCCTTTTTGTAATACATATTTGCATTATGATGAACTTTAAAAATTATAGTAAAATAAGAAAAACTTCGAGTCAAATTTCAGCATTCGTGTGACAACATTTTCAAGATTTCTCTTCGTTTTTCGCTATAGACCATACCTATTCGATTGGTTATGACGAACAATAGAGAAATCTTTTAATTAGATGCATCCTATGTTCACGTACATCCAAGTCACAAGAGCAGTGATAATGCTATATTTAGTGAGGAAAATATAAGAAAAGATCAAAACTCGTAGTATAAAGACATAAGTATATATCATTCAACATAATCTATAAACGTTGATTGAAATTAGATAAATATTGTTGATGGTTTAAAATCTGTCGTTGTGTAATCTATTTAAATAAATAGTTAATAAATTTGTTTTGTATTTTCTGTTTCAGCACGGCATTCTACGCACTCAGTTTAATTGCTCAAACACCAGATGGTGCCATTTCTTTAAAAGATTTCGGTTGGGAAACATATCGTGTTCGATCTCATTCGATTCCACCATCAGTCGCTAATACTGATACATGTCAGAGTACTGAACGACGTATTTCTAAAGGTATTATGGCATCATCACCACGTAAGAGTATTTCATTGCAAGTAACTCCACCAGGAATATCAACAATAAACAATCTACCAGATAATAAAACAAGTCTCAATCTAAATGAACCAGTCACAGCTGATGCTCTACCAACGAATCGATTTAATCTTCATAAAGATTCGACTTCATCTGATGTTAAATCTAAACGATCGTTCACTATGCCATCATCAATATTATTGAATTCCAATGAAAAAACCGATGTTCTACATGGTAAATAAAACAAAACATTATTTTTAGAAATTAAAATTATCATTTTTTTTTCTTCCTATGATGCTAGTTATTATACCCGAAGAAAGTGCCCCAGCAACACCTACCAGTAATATAGCAATGGTATCATTTTCCGATTGTCTTGAAACTGATGGTCATCCATTACTTGTTAGTGTGCCCATACGCCGTTGTTCAAGTATATCAAAAGAATTAACAAATGTAGCAACATGTCGTGATTCTGGTATAGCAAGTGGAGCAACAGGGTCATTTTCGGACTTTGAATGTTCTCGTTCACCATCTTATCAAACATATCCCTCTCATAGTCAATCTCAGTCAGCAGCTGAGCAATCAGCAACCGATAGTTTGCCATTAGAACGTTTTCGTCCACGTTCAAAATCAGCTCATCAATCGAACGCATTACGCCAATCAAAACAATTACAAAAAGTTCCAGAAGTAATACAAGCATTAAGAGCACCGACAGCTGGACTTGGCGCTGCATCAGAACCATCAGCAACAGATGAATTATATCGATCACGTTTATTACGTTGTAATTTTCTTTTAAAACCAGATGCAGCCGGTTATGAATATGCACGACGTGTACAAAAAATTAGTCATGCAACATATTCTCATTTAGTTAATACTAATTATAATGATTTTTATGCAGATGATATGTTATTAAAAGAAAAAAAAGATGAACTACTATTGCCCTTTCAAAGATATAGGTCAAAATTTTATAAAAAGATTTATGAATCGCATGATGTACATGATCAACAAATCGATAAATTTTTAACAGATGATGGGTAAGTCAACGATTAGAATTCTTTTTAAGTAAGACATTTTTCTTGTTCCTTTAAACAGAAAATATTCTTCTGATCAACGTGATCTAGATGATGCTGATGAAGATGGAAATACTATATATCGTGGTTTAGCTGTACCAGTTGATATTCGTCAGGTTGTAGAGGTAAGCAGATACATTAAATTTCTAAAATATACTTAAAGTAACGACGAAGAATTTGTAATGCCTTATAACACTAATTAAGATACATTCTCTCCGTGTGAACTGACAGTGAAATAATATTTGATATTTCTTGTGGCATTTAACTATTGCTCAACTAATAGCCTTATATGTTAAGAGAAACACGGATAAGAGTTTTTTTTATTATGATCAATCACGATAATATTAAAATATTCATTGTTTCCCCGATGTATTTCTTCATCGTTTCATTCTTTCTGGAAGTCCTATCGTTGATACATCATAGTAGGAGATAGAAAATACGATGTCAATAAATCGAAAAAGAAATACAGAAAAATAGTAAGCAACTGATTATTATAGTTGTTAGTTCATTCTGGTAGTCTTCAGATAAATTGAATATATTCTTCTGTAGTCTTAAATTACTTGTCTAGAATTAAATATTTAGTATTAGATGATTTACATTTATTCTACTTCATAAAAAGAAAAGAATTCAAACGTTCACAAAGTATCTGCAAACTTCATACATTATGCCATCAATAAATACATGAATCCATGGGCTAAATTGATTCAACAAATAGAATTGAACATAAATAAATAATTAGAACGATCATTTCGAACATTTAATCTAATCTAATTGAAGACTTGATAAAAAAAAATAGTTTTTGTGTTTCTTGTTTGTTTCACTGTCACTTATCATATCAAACCACTAGACACACCCTAATTTTGAATGTGAACTTACATTTCATAGATATCTGATGGATATAATTTAAATTATGAAACTTGGTCGGATCTTGCTCGTTCTCGTTCACGTGGAAATACAAATGCTGATCAAGCACGAACACGTAGTGCTACTGGAGCATCAATTAGTTCTGGAGGTGATTTTTTTTATTCAGATTATTGTTTCTATAGTATCTTGATTTATGATTTATTTCGATAGAATTCACATCAACATCACCTGCAGTTGGATCACAAGATCAGATGATGCCAACGACAATAATCGTTCCAACAAATCCAATGCCATCAACGCCGTCGTTAAATATTTGTATGATGTGTATTAATAATACAACTAGTCTTACATCCCATGAAAATCCTCATATATCTATGCAAGCAGATTTCGATGATGTCAAATCATTAGCTAGTCGTCTTATTGCTGCTATTCATACAGATGAAGTCGAAAAAAAACTGTTAAGGTTATTTTCTTTCTTTAGCATTTTTTTGCAAAAATAAAATAAAACTGTTGAAATTTTAGTTGGAAAGAAAGTCGTCCACGAATATTTGATAATGTTTGTTTATATTCGGAAATATGTTATATATTAACACTGAGTAGTGTACGTGTATCGGCGCAACGTTTTCTTCATGATTTGTTTTCAGATTGCCAATTTGAAAAAGTAAGTTTCTCAACGATAAAAATAAAGCAAATAGAAAATTATTCTAATCATTTTTAGCTTCGTAAACGCCGTCGTCAAGTAGATGTCTTACGTGAAGAAGAAGATGATGATAGTTTAGATACAAGTACAAGTTCACAATAAGCAATCATCATAACAGAATATATTCAAATAATGTCTTCCTTTGTATTCATTCTAATTTACACAATGTCAAATATTGTTTGTTTTTGTTTTCTGACCGGTGATTATGAACCATCACCATTATATATATATATATATATATTCAATAAAGAACAGTGAGATTTTATTAATTGATTAACTTGAAAAAACAATACCGCGTGAGAATTATTAATGTTTCTTTTTTGTCTTTGATATCCTTGTCTTACATGTATGAAGTGAGATTTTGTTTGCGTCTCTTTTTCTTTGTGTTTATTATCAAGATTGATTCCACTTTATTTTTCTTTACACATCTTTTGCAATAGTTTTCTCCCTTTTTGCTTGTTAGTGAACTTGATGATACAAAAAAAACGAAAGTTAAAAAAAATAAAAAGACAATATAAATATATATGTATATATGTATATATCTTTAGCATTCATATTCACTACGTTATCAGTTAATTTTTATCCACATAAAGAAAAAACAGTGTTTTTTCCTGGTTTTTTTTTCTTTTAACAACTTGGTGGCTTATTCACGAATAGATTTTCAAAATAAACTACATCTCAAATATTAAAATAGCAGTCATTCGTTTTGATTGATGTAAGATACTAGCTTTACTGGTTCACCTTATTCAATTTCATAGCGATTAAATAATAAAAAGCTCTTGTAGAAAGTGCCGAATTCAAACTGAAAGTAATAATCATCATAAATGTACAAGAAAAATTTGAAACAAAGTAGTACTTTTGATCATATTAGTCCTGTTTCTAGTAAAATTGACAAACAAAGATAATTATCTTAGGACCAATATGATATGATCAAATATATAACGAAGTGATGTTGAAAAAAATCCAGGTTATAAATGATACGTATACCGACTTGCTAGAATATTTAGATTTGATTAAAAAAAACATTCCATAGCAGCTCGAAAACAACATTTACCAATCTATTATTTTGGATCTATAGAAGTTCATCTTTCAATCAATATGAGCCATAGAATAATAACGATCATTTCAAGGTTTTATTGCTTCAATCGAATAATTTTTTTCGGAATATTGTTTCGTAATACGGGAATTTTTCTATCTTCGATATCCAAAACATAAGAAGCTAATCTAGTCAACAACTCTAGTGTAAATATGAAAAATTAACAAACTTAATTTTGAATGGCAAAAAATTGTTCGTTATTTTTCTGATAAACGCATATTGCAGTTATGTGAATGAAACATACGTAGTTTGATAGAATTGAATTATTTAGATGTATAGAATTATGCTGACAATAGTAATTCATTTTAAAAAGAATATAATTATTTTGGAATACTTTGAAAGTATCTCTTAAATATAAATGTCTTTTTTAAATAATGTCTTATTAAAAGAGTGTATTTTTTATGAACTGCTTTTGAATATTCTCATTTCTATAGATTAGTTAATTGTCATAACTTTATCTTTAATTTCCCTAAACTCATTGTCAATTGATTATGCATGTTTTTCTTCCTAACTACATTTGCTGAATTTCTTTTTTTACGAAGTGACGATGTACACCCAAGTAAGCATAATCAATAATGTACCAAATATCAACTTATTTTTACGTGTGTCACAGTTTGAGCTCTACATCTCGGGGAGCTGAATTGAAAATCTGATGAACACCTACAACTCCTAGGACCTTAACTGGTGAAATGTTCAAACTCACAAGTGCTGAGTCTGTTCGCAGCTCCACATCCACACAGCTAAGCTATGACACACATAAAAATAAGTTAATAGTTGGTATGCAATTGATTATACCAACTTGAATGTACATAGCTGGTTAACTGTGTGTACTTGTGTGTACATAGTCATTTCCTCTTTATTTTTAATAATGAACCAATAACGGTAATGTTATCAAACATCAATCATAATTGTATGCTGATTTTTTGATACTGTTAAGGAACTTTCGGATTTCTGTTTAGTGAATCCTCGTTTGTTCTGTGTTTTGTTTATTTGTGCGAAAAAGTTTATACCTTGTTATATAATCATTCTTAATTGGATATATTAACAGGAAAGACAAAGAAACATTCGAGGCCTATGTAATTTACAGATAGTTACGTATGTAAAAATGATTTGATTTAATAGAAGAAGAAAAGAATAATATGCGATGTAAAAATGTTTACTTTCACACCGTATCATCGAATCCATTGTAAAGATATGCAAAACATAGTAATTGGTCTTTTATTGGCTTCTGTTTTACTTACAATTATTTTTATGTATGTTAGTAGGGCGTATTATCATTGGTGCAATATTTAACATCTAAAATAAGCACTACTGTATTCTACAATAGATTCCATTCATCTTAGAACAAATATAATTTATATTTTCTTTATATTTGTTGTCTTCAAACTATTTCTTTACCTAGAATAGATCAAACTATTTGAAATAAATAATTTGCTTCAGTAAAAAGCATCATAAAAATAGAAATTAAACTACATGAACTGAATGATCCATCAAAATCAAATTATGTATTAGTTTAGTTTTCATAATTTATACAGAATGAAATACTATTGAATTAGTTTCTTTCAATTAGATTTACAAGTGGTATATGGCTTTTGCAGAAATTTATTTTTAACTCAAGTATTAATCGGTCAATAAAAACTGATTATATTGCTAAAAATATACTAATGCGAGTATCGATTATAGTTAAACTATTTTGTACAATATAAAAAAATCATAAGATTTGGCATTTATTTTCGGAAAAGTGAATAGCTAATTAATTGGATTTGGACAAATATAATTATGTCGGACGTAAATGTGGGGAAAGAAAGAGTACTACAAGTCGTTCTAATAAAATTTCAAACATTAAAACAATAGAAAATGTATAAACTATGCAAGACATGACATTTAAAAGTTTCATGTTTTTCATTAAATATTACTGAAACATAAGAACTGTGTAACTGATCTATTAGAAATATAGTATATTTTTGGCAGATCGATTCCTAATGTAGAATCGTTCAAAATAATGAAGACAATGGTTGCAACAATAAGAAAGTGACTCAATCATAGGATGATCGTGGTTGAAAATCAACTGCTGTGATATTCATCATTATTGTTAAGAGAATGAAGGATTCGAATTGTTTTATGATTGCATCTGTCAAGTATGAAAATATGTTGATGCATTTCTTACGCATACAAATCTGTTAAATCATCGAACATCATTTATTATCTATAATGTCATGATTATTTATTTATGGTGAGTATTTGACTATTGATATAATCTATTATTGCATTGTCATATAATGAATTCACTTTACTTTGTAAAACGCATGCTAAAATAGGAAGGATGTATTTGACTTAATACATACGAGAAAGAACATATAGCGTCTAATTCAATAATCGTTCAACAATCCGTATTGTCAAATTTTTTAATTAATGGTCTTATAACATCTAATGAGCTACACATATATATATATTTATATATACATATACTTCATTGTTATTACTTGACTAATTGGTATAGATACGAAATTAATTGTATGCTGTAGAAATTATTTCTACTCGAAATAACGAAATGAAACGCTTCTAGACTTTATTGTATGTATATAAAATTCACTTTTTTCAAAATATTATACTGGTTTATAACTATTTGTAATTTATAATTGTTTAACCATTGTTTAATTGTACAATTGAACAATTTCAATAATCTATCTCGCGAATCAGTCAACATTTGCTATATAGCAAAAAAGTTTTCATTCATATATTTATTTAACAAACTCGTTTGAAATATACTTTATTTTTATTGATATCATATCAATACTATTGTTCAAAATATAAAATTTTCCTAAAAGAACTTCGAACTAATGTAAAACAAATGCGATAATAAGTGACGCACGTAAAACACTATTTCTAAATTCACCTAATTGCTTTTCTTCACTCATAAAATTATCTACGTTAATTAGGATTTTAATTTCCGTATGAATAATTGTGAATATAAACTTTTAATTCATAAAAAAAGAAAGAAACTAGAAAGTTACAATACTGGTTAAATAACAAATGAAAAAATTATAAATAAAAAAAACTCTCATAATAACTGTAAATAAATTCAACATCAACGAGGTAATTAATTACAGATATCTTTTATAAAGAAAATCATACAGTTTTAAAGAGCAAAATGAGAACAAGAATTACTAAGAATCATTACGTAAATCAATTATTTCAAATATAATTTTCCGGAAAGAAAAAGAAATATGATTTACTGTTTCTTTTTGAATCGTTTCCAGAAAAACATTATTCTTTCAATACAATATAGGTATATAACAATAAAAAAAAATATTCAGTATAATTTATGTGTATAAATAGGTGAAAATATTTTTTTCGCTTGAAAAAATGAAATCCAGGCAGTAGCGAAATCAGATTAAATTCAACTGGCATGAGAAGACAAGAAAAAATTGAAGTAATTACAATTCAGTTCTCTGAGAAAAAAGAAGCACCGTCTGAGAATTATTCGAACAGGACGAAGATGCACCGGAGTGCCTATTGTAATGATTATTAGTGGTTGTTGTCTCTAATGATGATGAAGCATTAGTTTCATGAAGAAGCAACGATACACGATGTGCAGCTATAGCATCAACAAGTGCTGATGTTATCGTACGAACAGGCGCTTGTAATTTTACAGGAAAGTCTGTTTGAAGCTAGAAATAGAACACGAATAATGTTTAAATCTTTTTTGAAAACAATAAAGTGAATAAATTCATCTTACTGATGATATATGTTGTCCATCCGTTGAACTTCGCTGTAATATTGATCTTAATACTGGCTGTTGTTCATTTTTAATTAAATATTCATCAAATGCTTCATTAGTTTCACCTATTGAATATAATATTTAAAAAACCAAAAAACAACCGACACTAGATCTATTTTCCGATCTCTTCAATTAAACTCTTTTACCCTCATTGGATGATTGCAAACGATTAAATGAATTTGTAAATACTGGAGACGATGGTGTACTCTTTATGTTTTAAAATATAAAATTATAATTCAGTGAATGATAAATCATTGATTCTATATGGTTTCTTACCAAACGATTATAGACAATGGTTTCTGTACGTGGTGGTGAAAATTGTCGATGAGATATACGAGTTTTTTTTTCTGGGTATCTATTAGGAAGTATTCTAAATTTATACACATAAATATAATCGTATGAATCATACACTGTCTGAATGGAAGACGATGAAAGATTGACTACAATGGCTTGTAGTCGGCTTGAATGCTCTATATAATTTAGTGTAAAGGATTGTATATATTAATGCATAAATAACTAATTAATTAGTTAAAATATATTTAAACTTACCAACTTTTTTTAACCAAACCGATGAATTTCTTCGCCGATAGCATACAATAAATATAATTAAGATACCAATAAACGCTAATGTTGGAACTGTTACTGCAAGTATAATTACTAAAGGTTTATTACGGCCATCAACTAAATTTGGTAATTCATCGGTTGATTGTTCAATAGTTGTTTGTATTGTTTCGGTAGCATGTGGCGAAGAATGTTCAGTTGTTGCTGAACTCATTTCTATCTCATTATTGATTGATCTGAAAAATCGAATCAAACAAAAGAAGATTTAAAAGATTGAACGAATTGATCTATAGTCATCCACGACATGAATGAATTGTTTTACATTAGACGCATAATAAGATTTTTAATGATTGATAGATTCATTTTTGTTTTTCTTTCTTTCAGTATATATATGTTGATCATCCCATTATACATTGGCAATAGAAGAATAAAGTACACAACTAGAGACAGTTCAACAAATATCCAAAGGAAAAAGGAGAGAAGATGATAATTCAAAAAGCGCATCAAACAGATAGACATATGTGGCTGAGAGGCTAGAGAGAGAGAGAAAACAAGA